>JACEEZ010004222.1:0-32500 GCA_016584305.1 Chionoecetes opilio | reverse complement strand
ATGTTTTAAGTACGAGTTGACACCAATACCTACGTCACTATTTGACCACGGAATGATGCGGAAACCAAACAAGTCAGCTTTAGGTAGAGCCATTAAGCAGGATGTTTCAGCAGCCACACCACCAGTCTCATCATTTCATGTACTTGACGGAGGCACACTGCTGCATAAGGTGAAGTGGCCACCTAAAAGCACATACGAAATCATCATCAAGCATTATGTGCAGTTTGTCAATGGCAAGTATGGTCTATCTTGCGTGGTATTTGATGGCTATGACAATGGTCCTTGCATCAAAGATCATGAACACAAAAGGAGAGTAGGGAAGATATCTGCTAATGTTACTGTTGCATTGCAGAACAAACCTACATGCAACCAGGAAGCTTTTCTTAAGAATTCCAAAAATAAGTCACAGTATATTTCATTACTGACAAAAGCCCTAAAAGATGGTCATGATGACAAAGCATTGATGACACACTCAGATTGTTCTGGCTGCATTAGAATATGCTTCAAAAGAGGACAAAAGGCCGGTGACAGTGGTGGCAAACGACACTGATATTCTTGTACTGTTGATGTTCCACTGGGAAGCTCACATGAACATCTTCATGCTGTCAGACGCTGGCAAGAAGCAATACGAATGTTGGGACATTGCAAGCTTGGTGTCATCAGCAGGAGGTTTGGTCACAAGACATTTTTTTTCATCCATGCCTGGTCTGGTTGTGATACGACATCAGCGATTTATGGTCAAGGTAGGCAATGTTATTAAGTTGTCTGATTCCCACTTAATACATTTCAGTTGAGACATCCTGCACTAGAAACGAATTATACCCAATAAAATACTTTTTGTAGCAGCTTCAGTTGAAATATCTGATATTTACTTTGCATGTGTCTAATTCTTATATGTAAAACGTTCACAGGAAAGACTTCACTTCTGAAGAAGTTTCAGCAGAAAGATATTGAAGATTATCACAAGATTGCTGAGATATTCGAAGATGATACGGCTTCAGCAGACGAAATTGGCAATGCTGGGTTCAGACTTTTTGTGAATTGGTAAGTAAAAAGCACGAATTGTTCATCAGTAGCATTATCAGTGTTTCAATACGTAATTTGAACTCATGGAAATAGCATTGTTTATGGGGAAGCTTTTCCTGAGAGAATTTTTTGTTCTTTCCTAGGTACAAGGGGAATGATGGAAATTATCTTTTCGAACATCGTTACAACGCATTCATGCGCTTTGCAGCAACAGCAACTACTACCATAAAACCACAGAGTCTACCACCAACAGAAAGAGCAGCCTATTTTCATTCCCTTCGTGTTCATCTGCAAGTCATTGAGTGGAAATCACTGATGAGCGTCACATTACCGGCAGAAGACTGGGGTTGGTAGCTTCAGCATGGAATGTACGAGCCAGTCATGACCGATTTGGCCCCAGCTCCCGAGAAGATATTGAAATTTGTGAGATGCAACTGCAAGTTGATGGGGAAAAACGTTTGTGGGACGAACGCATGCACATGTAGGAGAACAGGATTACGATGTATCTCAGCGTGTGGTCAGTGTTACGCAAAAAATTGCAACAACGCAAAGACGACATGGATGGCGATGAAATGTCCGAAGATTTGAACATTTTCGAAATTCTGGAGTCAGAGTGCAATTTGTTTGTTGATGTTTAGGTTTATAAACATGATATGATACTTATTCTATCTCTTTTGTGTTAGTTTTCGAATATAAAGACAAACTTCGTGATTTTTTTTGGTTTCAAAACAGTGTGGAATTCAGAAGCTTTCGCTTTCATCATCAATGACGTCATCAATAGGTATTAAAACTTTCCAAACCTTATTTGAAATCAATTAGATCTAATGTATGTAAAGTTTCGTCTTAAAAAGCTAAAGAATTTAGCAGTTATAATGATTTTTCAACCTGGTTTTATTCTGAAATTTGTGTAAGTTAGGGGTATTTTGACAAAATACCCCCTGTTACTTAACTGGCTGCAAAACAATTTCCCCAAACACACTTTGAGAGGATTTTGGATATGTTAATCTACATAAAATTGCGCTTCTTTTGATACCAAATTTATTAGTATAATATGTTTTTCCGAGTTTAATCATTATAAGGCCAATTTTTACTAGACTACTATTCAACACAGACATGCTCCGGACCGGACCGTAAACCTGCACGGACCAGTAAAATATTATCGCCGAGAATCTTGACCGGCAACTGCCGGTGACGGTCCGTGTTGGTCAGGTGCCGGTCCGCTCTGGTGTGAATACACCAATGGTTTATCATTGAAGAATATTTTGCCGGTCCGGTCCGGTACGTTACGTGCTGGTCACGTTACGTATAGTGTGAATCAGCCTTTAGTCGCCAGCTGTAATAATGTCGCCAGTCGCCATATATTACGAATTATAGCATCACTACAGATTTTTTATGTGCCATTGAAAATGATACACAGTAGTTTATATCATGACTATATAATCTAGCCTGTTTCAGCGTTGTTTCATGCTTTGTATCTGCAAGTATAAACTGTTTCAAATTTCGTTATTCGTTTTTTTTTCACGCGACGACGACGGCTGGAGGTCACTCAGAACATAAACACTAGCTGGCGATCTTTGTGTAGGTCTCGAATCTGGTGTTATTTTTGAAATTTGTTCATTTATAGCCATATTCTGGGACATCGTATCCTCTGCCTCCTTACAGTAGTGGGAAGGGCACAAAGACGATGAATAACAGTAGATCCTTTAATGGGGAGAACTGATGAAGGAAGACAAGCGGACAGCCAGGTTTACAAGGGGGAGCCACCGAGTCAACTAACTCGCCCGCGGCGCAGCGCGGGGCAACGTTTCCAGATATTGCCAGATATGATAAATCGGAGTGCCTCGTTGCTGGATTCCTTGATGTGCTGTTGAAGAGTATCTAACACCTCTTCAACGGATAACGTAGAGTCTGGAGGCATCTGTAAAGTGTGCTCCAGCACCCTCTGAGTCTCCAGTGACAGACACATCCTTAACTGAATCAGCTGCTTGGGCAGAGGCAAACTCGCTAAATCTACCATCGTCGCGTAATCTGCCCACCGCCGTCTCCACTCTGAAGGTCTGGGGCTAGATGTTCGAACGTTCGTAACTTTCCGCCTCTAAGATCATCTTGGAGTGTTCATAGCAGCCATCTTAGATCTTGGCTACGAACACTACATAAATGTATTATCAAAGGATCGTCCGAATGTTCTTAGCTCACGATGATGCGATCTTCAAGCTCGTTCCTTCCGTTCCGACCAGAGGATGGAACTCAGCTGACTGTCGCTTGGCCAATCAGAGGAAAGATTTCATCAACCTTTGAGATTGTTAGCCAATCATAATGCAGTTAGAATGTAAACAAATATCATATGGCCGTCCCCACACAACAAATTACAGACTTATAACCTCAATATAACATGAACTGGTAAGATTCTAGTTCTTTCTCGCCTTAGGTCTCACTAGGAGGTTATTGGTAGGGTTAGATAAGGTTATAATGAGGTTAGGTTGGTATCCAGTCATTTCGCCCACATGCCATTTCGCCACACCATGGAGTCATTTCGCCCACACTATGGAGTCATTTCGCCCACACTATGGAGTCATTTCGCCCACACTATGGAGTCATTTCGCCCAAGATTACTGGTGGTTCATTCCATTTCTGCCTGCGGAAGATATAAGTTACATGACTCCGTGACATGGATCGTGTGGGCGAATTGACTTTAGAGTGGGCAAATTGACTCTTACATGTGGACGAAATGTCTTGTCGGCGAATTGACTCGTACATGTGGGCGAATTGACTCTTACATGTGGGCGAATTGACTCTTACATGTGGGCGAAATGTCTTGTGGGCGAATTGACGTGTGGGCGAAATGACCGGTAACCGGTTAGGTTAGTATTATTTTGGGGGGTCTTTTAGGACTTTAGGTGGGGTAAGGGGATGTTAAAGGGGGTAACTCTCCCACTTTATAATTACGTTTTAGAGGTATTTGAAGGGATTTGTGAAGGACTTGATAATATCTTGATAGGTCTTGATATTGATATTTTTTTTTCCCTTGATATCATGCTACTAAACCAAACCCCACCTCTAACCTAACCTAACCTAACCTAACCTAGTCTGATTTAACCTAACTTAGACGACTAAACCAAACCCCACCTCTAACCTAAACTAACCTAATCTGATTTAACCTAACTTAGCAGTTTATGGCTGAAATAACGGTAGATTTTCGGTAGTACGTACATGTAAAGCCATTATTATTCAATCGTACCATGGGAAATGGGGCTCAAAATACTCAGAATGAAGAAATCTACACGACGATGTAGGTAAGAATCCTAGGACTTTTGAAAGCCCACTACCAAATCTAATACCCACCCATTTTAGGGTGGGTATTATTAATGGGATATATTATCCAAGTAACTAGACAATACCTGGAAATGTCGCCGATAGGAATTCTCGCCAACGTTCCTATTTTTTTTGCCTGAACAGTTAGGTTAGGTTAGGTTGGCCAGTTGACTATATGTCTAGGTTAGGTTAGTGATTGAGCGGGGGTGATTCCCTCCCCCAGCTCAGCACCGAAATAATACCGACTTGACATATTACAGTAGATGGGTTAGGTTGAAATGAAAGCCTGCATTCTAGTGATTTTTATGTGCTTTAACCCCACAATTTCAGTGGTCGTGAACTTGCCTAGAATAACATTTCACTACCCTAGCTTCCATCATTGAACCATTCATTCAATACTTTCGCTTTACTCACATACCATCTCTTAGAGTTGGAGTAGAATGTACCTACTCTTCTCAGACATCCTTGCCCTCCAATCACACATTCCTTTATCCTCTACACACTCTTCTAAGTAAATATGCAGTTTCAACCAATACTCCCTTATGACCAATACTCTTCTGACATAACTGGGGGGCTACGCCCTCCAAGACCCCTGCTAGTTACTAATCTAACTCGGGCATTGATTACGTAACCTAACCTCACTGGGGGGGGGGGGGGTCGCCCCCAGATTCCCCATTGTGTAATTTTTTCATTTCCGAACAGCTTTTGTGTGGCTAGAAACTCACTTACTAATAAGAACGAAACGTTCAGGGTACTTAAAACACACCGAATTGGTGTGTTGTATTGTATTGTCATACTGCCTTATAAAAAAAAAAAAAAAAAACTATGTATTTCAATTTTCCGCTATCAGTATACATGCACTTCGTTTCCATTATATCTTCGTACACTTCAGCAGAGTTTCTACTTGATCGACTACAGTACAACACGCACAACCAGGTTATTGTACTATTAAACTCACAATCAGTGTACGAAACAGCTAACACAAACCATGGACGAAACAACTTTGTAACAAACTCTGTATATGCTAGTCTCGTATCTTCATTGACTCAACCTTCATCATCGACCTACATCATGTGTCTTTCTCAGCACCTTCACTTCCGGTGCCTTTCGGCATATCTCTACTTACACTTCTAGCACAAACACATTTTTCTGTATTTTATTGCACTTTTAACATACTTAGTACACCTATAGGCAGTGGCAGAAACGTGATTCATTCGCACCCTTTGTCTTATCCTCATTCCCCCACAGCGTCCCTGACCAACCATAACACTCAACGATTATTACAGACAATAAACATACTTTAATGGCTTGTATATTAGAAAAACCTTCATCATGCGACCCTACGAACAGTGTGCGAGTGGTCTTCAGCAACCTTAGCACTACGGTGGAACAAAATATGGCGGATGGATGTTCTAGCATTACATTATCTTATAAACAACACAATTGGTATAATGGACATGTTATACTAAATAAGCAGTACATGAGAACAGCAGGGCTGTAATAAACAATACTGTAAAAGGCTACATGGCATCGTGTCAGGGAGGGGTAGGATGGAACACGTGACTCAGCTGATCGGCGTGAGGCCTCGCAGCCTAGTCCATCCTTCCTCCCCCGCCCCGATGCATTGCCACTTAGCCTTGTACAGTATTGTTTATTACAGCCCTGCTGTTCTCATGTACTGCTTATTTAGTAATAACCTGTCCATTAATACCAATTGTGTTGTTATAAGATAATGTAATGCTCCATTACTAGTAAACATTATGATTAAATCATACAAAATGTCACCGAGCGGCAACCGCCTGCCATGGTGAAATTACTGGCCGCGCTAATTTTTCTAACTTCATCTCACGTCTAAAGGAAGCTTCAAAAAGCATATGGTTATAGAATATTTTGTGCTTAGAATTACATGTTCTTTCACCTGTATCAATATTTGCAGAAACTCGTGTTACACCCTGTATATTAGGGTACGCCGTAGGTCCAATGAAAAGTGAAATATAGGTTATTTCGAATTTGGCAGGGTGTTTTCTTATGTAAAATTGAATGTTAAGGGTAGTTTGTCCGCTTCAACTTTTTGGTTTGAGCACTTCTTGCTATGCAAAAATGGACTTTTATATTTATATGCAAAACATAACTTAGCCCCGCTAAAGTAACGGCTTCATTTGCACCTATCATCAATTCTGGATCGTCTTTTCAGGATGGCTTCTCCTTGTAAACCAAGTGGGTCGAAGCCCGCAACTAGACAGAGCTCGGATCCAAGTTGGCCGCCTGTGTGGCGGTGACGAAAGTCTTGCTGAGATGAGGTGCTACGTAATCGCGGCGTGATGAAGAGGGCAATCCTTCTCCAAGAACTCAGCGGCACCAGGAGGGTGTTGACAAGCGGGGTGACCAGTGAGAGACATTGCGAAGGATCTGACCCCATGGTGCTTGACCAGTGGACCGAAATCAAACGCCCAGTTTGCACTCCAGTGGTTGTTATTGAACGGTCGTGACCCAGAAGATAGATAATTTTTGGAAAGAAGGTTAGTGAAGAGGTGAGAGACAGAGCAAACTAAAGCAGTAAAGATTTTCGTGGAGAAAGAATATGGACAGGCTGTTGACATAACGGCCTCGCCCTCACACGATCTTCCTCTGCAAGGACCAGGAATCCCATGCGGTGCATTCCTAGCCCCCAGCTGTGCTACGCACACGAGAGCACAACGAGCACTGTGATGCACCCTGGCCAGCAAAAGTCCCTACTTTAGACCTGGAGTGGCCTGTACTACCGAGATCAAAGTTGGGAGGAATGAGTGCAATGATGGATGACAGGGCAGGGTAGACAAGAATGAGACGCATAGACAAGTGAAAAGCAGCAAAGAGGAAAGCGTTGGAAGAGGAGGCTAAGCTTGAAGGAAGCAGAAGCAGAAAGATGAAAAAGTCAGACGTCTTGAGCTACAGGAGCAGATGTTCCTGGCGCAGGCTGAGATCACAAGGATTCTGAGGATGGGACGGAGGAGTCGTCACCCGCACCAGAGGAAAGAGGCAGGAGCAAGAGGAGGCTGCCGTACTTGGTAGACCGATGATCAGGGAGAGGAGTGGGAGTCCCTGGCACCCTTTGTGATGCAGTACTTAGGACAGGACAGCATGCAAGATAGAAACATCAAATGCCAGTCCGGAACCTCGGCGCTGGCAAGAATCCGGTTTCGACGTTCGGTCACACTGCTGGCTGCTGCCTTGGCTCGAGATTCCTCCAGGACATTATCCGCTTACGGCCACCTCTCTCCAGAAATGTCGTACCTGGTCTTCGTCCTAAACAAGTGAGGAGGGCCAGGCAGGATGCCATGGCCATCGGCCAGGGACCTGACCAGGAAGCACAGGGTACCAAAATAGTTGGATTGGGTACGGATGGGAGGAAGGAGAAGACCAGGGCGATGGTGACGACAGCTATGGGAAAATGCACCCAAGGTTGATCAGGGAGGAGCATGTCAGTGACAGGAGGAGCCATCTGGAATGTACCTTTGGGACACTTTTTGTAAAGAGGACCCGGTGCCAACCTGAGAAGCCTGCCGTTAAAGTGGTCATGCCCTCTATGATCTGCTGGTGACATTACGAATCCACCGACTCACTGATCCGTACTGCAAGGTTGACATCAACTAGGGCAAACACGGGGTGGAAGGGTGATACTCACGCCATTTTGGAGAAGAGCTGGGACGCAAGCTCTTCTGGAGTATATGCGTGTTGCCACACAAATGAGTTGCGCCTGCGCCACCTTATTCACCAGCATCGACGGGCCTACCTCAATCTGGCACTGGCTTCACGCGAGTCCCAGTGTGTAGTCTGCTGTCCAAGCTGTGAATGAGATTGTAGTACAACACAGAGCTCAGTAGTAGTGCCAGGCGGTTGACCGGTCTCACACGGAGATACGGAGTATATCCTGGTCACATGTCACTGACCAGCAGGTCTCTTACCAGCTGGTCCAGACTCGTGAAGGGGTGCGTTTCTCCGTCCGAAGCTGCAGGGCGATCAAAGGTGTGGCAAGGTGTCCCACTCCAGATGGCTCACCCACAGCCAGTCGCCGTGTACATGTGGACAGAAAGCTGGACTGACTGGCAAAGAATTGAACACCCCCTGGAAATTCTATTCGAGTCAAGTACTGACTTGCAGGTGTACTTCAAACCTACTTACGACATCAAAGTTCCACCACAGAATAGGAGGACGGCCCCTTGCAAATTCCTCACGCAGCCAGAGTGATGAGTGTGTTCGCAGCCCAGAATGTCCAAACGCTGTGACTTCTACGTGCGGACAGGACATGGTTCGCACCATCAGAAATGTGTTCCTACTCTCGATGATGGCGATTCAGAGGTGACGACGACCGAGGTTCGCCGTGACCCAGATTTTGAAGTGAGGGCTGGCGAGGAGTTATGGGACACCAGTGTAAGAACCTCGGCATCACACCCAAGCTGAACTTGTCAACCACCAGCTTGCACAGACACTGATCAGGTGGCAAGCCTGGCCAGGGTTGCACGAGCCGGCATTCACCTTGTCACTTACTGGGGATCAGATCCAGGAGATCCGGTCAAGCCGTACGAAGTCCGGAGTTCTATATCCACACTCAGGAGCACCGAAAGAGTCGTGAAGCAGTGACAGAGGCTGCGGCAGCAGTGGTGGGGCAAGCAGGACAGAGAAGGGTTCATCCGGGCTGGGCCCCACACCGGAGACCCTGACCCTGCTTTAGGTCTAAGAAGGAAATGATGGACACGTTCTAGACAAACGTCAGAGTCTGTGGACACTGTGATGTAGTGCCTGATGAACACAACTGATCAGAAAGAGCTTACCACCGCTAGTCATTTGGAACTATATTGGTGCCTGATGCAATATATATAAACAGGAGCAACCGGGCCCACTTGCTGTACTCATTTAAAGCATTTATTCGATAAGGGTGCAATATAAAAGTGCGCTTTTTGCCTAGTAAGAATTGCTCAAATGCACAAATGGAAAGAGAAAAATCGTCTTAGAATTCCACTACATAGGAAAGTGGCAAATGCCAATAGTTTTCTTTTATTTTTTTTTTTGAAAAGAATTTTTTATACGGCGTCCATACTTGATATACATAACACCTTGTATATATACACCCTGTAATATACATTGCTTCATAAGTTTTTTTTTTTTTTTTACAATTTGTTCGTTTTTTTATTGATTTAAACAAACAATTACAATTCCCTTACGTCTGTCAGCAAGGAGAAGCCCGCCGCCTGCTCCCAGAGTATATGATTCATTAGGCACATGATTAGTGGCCTCACAGGCTATTTGAAGAGGAAGGGAAGTCTCACCTCTCCCACACTAGCTGCTATAATTTATGACTTATGCCATCATTCTGGCAGTCGTTTGAGATGAGAAAACCCAGTAAAGGTATGTGAGCACGGAAATAATAATAAGATCACATAAGAGAGGAGACTCAGAAAGTGCCTAAAGAAAATGAAAATAATTTCATGATTGCGAAACACGGAGCAAAGGGGGGGGGGGGGGGGGGGGGGGGGGGGGGGTGGGGGGGGGGGGGGGTGGGGGGGGGGGGGGGGGGGGGGGGGGGGGGGGGGGGGGGGGGGGGGGGGGGGGGGGTGGGGGGGGGGGGGGGGGGAGGGGGGGGGGGGGGGGGGGGGGGTGGGGGGGGGGGGTGGGGGGGGGGGGGGGGGGGGGGGGGGGGGGGGGGGGGGGGGAAACCAGGTGCTAATACTGATTAGTTACGGTTCTCGGCATTGAAAACTAATTAATCCTAACCATAGAACTCTGAAATTGGGACTGCGCCGGAATATCGGCCAGTGCACAAGGGCCTGAAAGTCGGAGGGCCGCTCGGATATATCTATTCTATATATAAGATATATATATATATATATATATATATAGAATATATATATATATATATAATATATATATATATATATAATATATAATATACGAATCATATATGACTGGTTATCATATAATGATATACTGTAAATCTTCGTAAATCTGTGTTATTCTTAATATGATCAAATAAAAAAACTAAAACACGCTAAAGAAATTGCCATTACGAGACGAAAAAAATATGCATGTATGAAGAATATGTCACTTCAACTCTTCGCATTTAGAAAACTTTGCAAGTCAACTTTCATCATGAAGGGTACAATAGAAGCGCAATTTTAGTAGTTTCAGTGATGTATTTCGTTTTTGTAAATTATTAGGAACATGCAGAAATGGCGTTAACTATAATAAATAAAAAATCATCAAACCGGGTAATTTCTCCCCGATTGATGAGTTTATTGATTTTTGTTAACGCTAATTATACATGGTGCTAATCATTTATTAGAAAACGAATTTATAAGTAAATAAATAAACCACATCAATCGGGAAAATGACTACGATTGATTTTATTTATTTATTTAACGCTAATTTATGCATGGTTCTAATTCATTAATCAGATAACGAAATATACAATGGAAAGCTAATTCAGTGCAATTAATACAGGAAATATGGTTTAAAAAAGACAAGTGAATAAACGGAGTAGATGTGTAATGTAAGGTCACTATTTTTTTCAAAATTTGACGTTTTTTTTTTTTTTCGGGGAGTATGCTTACACCAAATTTTATTATTTTTCGGGAAAAATATTGAACCAAATTGAAGAAACGTGCAGGTTTTGTCATTGGCATAGCCCCACACAGCATATAAAGATATAAACTCAGATGGAAAAAATATGAATGCCACTCTCTCTTTAAATAAGTCTGTCAGTTTACGTTTAATCAAATCCATATTTCATCGCTAAGCTCTCTGGCTTGGCACCTATCTTCAACTCCTCTTTGTTTAATTAAGCTCTATCCCATGTCTCTCAGGTCTACATTTTTTTTATCTTGCATTTGCTTTCTTATAATATATATATATATATATATATATATATATATATATATATATATATATATATATATCATCTATATATATTATATAGATATATATCATATATATATATATATATATATATATATATTATATATATATAATATAATATTTCACTATTATATATATATATATATATTATTATATATATTATATATATATATATATATAATATATATATATATATATAATATATATATATATTGTCGCCGTTTCAAAAGGAAAGTGGTGGCTAAAGCTTACTCTTCGTCCACTGACTACACAACAAAAAAAACAAACAGTGAAACACAGTTTCAGGGCCTACTTCACGGACACTCAAACACTATCGACAGTCGGCATCACTGGACAATAGCAGAGGAATCATACAGGGTAATCAATAGGAGAGGGTTAAGCATACCTTAACTAAATAATTAACTTACAATAGAAAAAATAGCACGCATTGTTATGGACGTCCAGTTCGGACTATCTTTTCAATCACCCACTACTCACCCTAAATACTTTTCCCTATATGCCTATGAGAACCCTATCGCTATCGTAATCAGCGGAAAGAAAAAATAAGGGTGTAGGTTAGTCTCCACGCTTCTCCCGAGGAACCTGCAGCTGGGAGGTCTTCTCGTCGAGACCCGATCTCGTCCTCGTGGAAGCCTCACTCCATCACCCTGTACAGATCCTCACAACTTTAGCAACGTCCGCATTCTCCTGTCCTCGCGATGCGACTGTATCTATTACTCTACGGTCAGTAGAGAAACACTAGGGGAGGCTGGTTTCGCGGAGTGGTTAGCGTCTACGACGGCGTTCTCGGTTACCCGAGTTCGATCCCCCGCCTCAACTCAAAACCTTTCTGCACCGTCGACGTGGCCTAAAGAAACACCCACATTGCCCTGCCCATCAAACTCTACCTTCGATTGCGAGAGCATCGGAGACACCGGGGGCGGCATGAGCCTCAATCGAGGGAGTCACTATAAGAATCCGCCTTCGCCACCACGGCGAGGACCGAAAATCACAGTCCTCAAGTGAACCTCCAGAGTCGACCATCCGAGACCTGGGTCACCACTGCCGACATGCGCTATAGGCACACACACACACACACACAAACAAAAAAACTGGGCAGGCAGGGAACTTGGAAGGGCGGGCGGGCTCGCCGTGTCTCGTGACGACTAGCTCGGCGCCAGAGATGTGGTCCAGGCGGGGGTGTTTGTGAGGAGTGTCCTTGCGGCCAGACGGCGGCTGCCTCCAAACAACATGGCGACTAGTAGCTGTTGCCACATCGCCTATAACTACATATTATTGACTGACTCATCCGCACTCCTTGGCATGCTTTTATCGACCACCACATGCAATTTAGATCAGGCATTACTGCTAGCGTACCAACTATTCATTCGAGAAAATTTTTAGGATTACTATTTTCCTCCTATTAGTACCTGCTGTGGCAATTTCAACAAAAGGTTTAGGATGCGCAAAAGTCCCAGGAAGTCAAGCATACATAGTCATAAAACCATGATATATAATATATATATATATATATATATATATATATATACATATATACTAATATATATTATATATATATATATATATATATATATAATATATATATATATATATTATTTACCCCTAGTTGTATTTTTACCGGGACCTACATTCGTATGGTCCCGTCTCATATCCAACAAATATATTTTCTTCATTAGTTAATTAGGGTGGTTAAAGCCCACCACCAAGGGAGCGGGCACACAACCCGGCTGCATATTGCCGGCTCGAATCGTATGTGGTATAGGGATGTCTCTAGTAATCCACCATGTTCCAAGCTCGTGGCGTCACATAGGGGTGGAGCTTAAATGATCGCTGAGACAATATTCCGTTAATCTAACATTTGTATTTAGTCTAGGTTAATGTAGGTGGGTTAGGTTGCAGCCTGCATCTGGCATCGTGAGTAACTTGGGCTCTATTTGCGGCTTCGCGGGATACCTGCAAGACTGGTCTGTTGACTGCCTGTATCTGATGAGAGGCTGTGAATGTAGGGAGGTGATCCAGCTTTTTTCCTGTAAATACAGGAGTGAGGCAGGGGTGCGTCCTTGCCCCATAACTGTTTAACACTTATTGGACCTGGGTATTGGGAAAGTTGTTTGACCAAAGTGATTGGGAAAGCATCTTTTCGCGATACCCAAGATCACTGATCCTGTTTTTGCCGATGATAGGCAGTAATCATGCATGAGTCGCTGGAGGTCTGGTGATGGTCCTCTCGAGGCGCGGACGAGGAAGGCAAAGCCTTTGGAACTGAGGTTCTCCTGGCGTCAAGACAAGATCAGGTGTTTGAGGATTATAGATGAAACAGTACAGTCTGTTCATACATGCACAAGTTAATTAAAATTAATTGCGGTTTTATATAATAGCCATAGTCTCTCGCGTGGACTAGATTGTGTTAATCATTTCCTCATAGTCTCAAGTCCTCCCAAATCGGCCTCTTTCAAGAGTCTATGTGTTAAACACTTATTTCATCCGACGAGCCATCCATGTACGTTTTTGAGCTAGTTTGGGTCATCTACGATGATATACACATAATTAAGTGTATAGCAGCGATAGCCTGACTGGGTGTCGGAACCATGTTTGTCTACAGTCGACGGAAC
The DNA here is from genome assembly GCA_016584305.1 of Chionoecetes opilio. NCBI lineage: Eukaryota > Metazoa > Arthropoda > Malacostraca > Decapoda > Majidae > Chionoecetes > Chionoecetes opilio. The sequence continues at coordinate 18,638 of JACEEZ010004222.1, read as the reverse complement.
CAGCTGGGGCGAACGGCTGTGTGTTTGTGGACGGCTGCAGTAAAAACAAAGGTCCAATTTCAGAAGTTGATGAAAAAAATGACGGAAAAAAATGCTGATTGAACAGCGCCTTACCAAGCAACGGAAGCCCTAAAGAGAGCAATGGGAGCGAATGGCACATGGACAAAATAGAAGGAAGCGCAAGATAACCGCGTGCAGGTGAATTAAGGATTAGATGTGGTTTGGCAATAAATAACCAGCCCTAATTCTTAAATATAAAAGCAACATATGACCAGCTAAAGTGGTATTCTTAACCTCTGAAATGCAAATTATTCAGGTACTGTTGAAGTGATTCCGGTATCAGTATCCGCATAATATCCGAATCCGATGTTGATGCGGATATCTGAATAACTAGTAAATGTACATACCTCTCTCTCTCTCTCTCTCTCTCTCTTATATCTCTCCTCTTCTCTCTCTCTCTCTCTCTCCTCGTCTCTTCTCTCTCTCTCTCGATCTCTCTCTCGGTCTGTCTCTCTCTCTATCTCTCTCTCTTTCTTTCTTTCTCTCTCTGCCTCTCTCTCTCTCTGTGTATCCAACATACAGAGAGAGAGAGAGAGAGCAGAGAGAAAAAGAAAGAAAGAGAGAGAGAGACAGACATAGAGATAGGGTGGGAAGAGAGAGAGAGAGGGTGGGTAAAGAGAGAGAGAGAGAGAGAGAGAGAGGGTGGAAAGAGAGAGAGAGAGAGAGATGAGAGACAGAGAGAGAGAGAGAGAGAGAGAGAGGAGAGAGACCGGACGACCGGAGAGAGGAGAGTGAGAGGAGAGAGAGAAGAGAGAGAGAGAGAGAGAGAGAGAGAGAGAGAGGGTGACTCGAAATAATGTGCAACTTGTTGAAAAAGGTAATTTTCCTGGGAATATATATACCTGGGATAAACTTCATCTGGTCCTGGTGACTTAAAATTGTTCATTCTATCTATACCTCTTTTACCATTTCCCTAGTTATCACAATATATTTGAGTTTCTCATCATCCTTTCCTCTAAACATTTGTTCACTATCAGATACCATCTGCATATCCTCCTGAGTAAAAACACTTCAGAAATAATCATTCAAAATTGTACACATATCCTCATCAGAAATTACAACCTCTCCTTGCTCTACTTTTAACGGTCCTTCCCACTGTTAGGCGAGTAAGTGGGGCGACGACAGCAGCAACGTTTGGGCAGTATCTCCTATAATATCCTGCCATCGCCAGGAAACGTATCAACGGTGACCAGACACTTCCATTACTTCCAACTTAACCAGTGATAACTCAACCAGTGGCCATCTCGATCAGTGACCATCTCAACCAGTGACCAACTAAACCAGTGTCAATTCGTCCAGTGAAGAAAAAAAGCTACTACTATTACAACAACTATTACCATCTTTTTACTAAAGATTGGAGTGATACTGATGTGGTCATAGTAATGGTAATAACACTAATAATTAACAATAATAAAACAGTAATAACAATAATAATAATAACAATAATAATAACAATAATATCGATGATAGAAATAATAATGATAATAATTACAATAATAATATTGATGATAGTAACAATGGTGATGATAGTGATAAATGGATGGTGATAATGAAGATAGTAATCTTACTATAGTTCACTGAATTTTCGTCTGTCTTTCTGTACAGAAAAGGCTTCTGACATTTCTAGCCCGGCTTTAACCAAACCTTCAGGAACAATAAGGTAATCGCTGGAATAGTCTGAAAATATATTGGTCCAAGTTTGTTCAATTTCTTTAAATTGAAAAATCATTTCTGTAAATTAAGTAGGCAGCAATTTGAAATATGAAATAAGCTTATGCGCTTCAAACTACCATAAGCTTTATAGGTAAAGTATCGATAATGACTGAACAGAAAAAAAGAAACATCCAAAATAGGAGAAAAAAGAGAAAGAAAGAACGAAAGAAAAAAAAATCACTCTCTAAACAGAGAGAATGATAGAGATAATTATAAACACTGAGTAACGTGTACAACGAACACAACGCGGAACACAAAGCCATTATGACTATCTTTCACAGTTACATATGTAATACGGGTAATAGAAATAATGATAACAATGATGAAAAAAATATAAAAAGATTTAGTGATACTGATAATACTCATAATGATGATAACAATAATGATAGTTACGATGATAAAATTAAATTAATAATGTTAACTAATTTTCACTAATTTGGGCCTAGATCCACATCAGGTGAAACTTTCATGCAAATCCGTGCGTTACTTATTTTCGTAATCCTCCTAATGTACACCCACACACACTAACCAAGGGTAAATTATTACCTCCTGGGTGGAGGTGATAATAACAGTAATGAATATCATACTATCAATTATAATATAAATAATAATAATAATAATAATAATAACAATAGTAATAATGGAAGAAGAAAAATATAAATAATGATAGCATTATTCTTATTAAGAAAAATAATAATTATATTGCAATAGTAATTATCGTAATTAGTGTATTCCCCCAATGATTGGTTGATTGAATTATAATTATCATTAGGCAAAATTTTTGTTTTCATTATTATTTATAATACTATTATTATCATTGTTATGAGCATTACTTTCTTTTTATAATCCTAATGAACATTATAATTAGTATAATGATAATTATAACAATAATGATAATAACAATAACAATATCAATATGAATGATAATAGTGATGATTATAATGATAATAATAATGATCATAATAATAATTGTAATTATAATAGTGGAGCTAATAATCATGATGGGGTAATAATTTTAAAGTATAGCAGGTAAGAATGATCTTTCTAATGATAATGATAATACAATTAACATCAACAAATAATTACTTTCACTGTTACCATGCAATTCCACCGCCAATGAGTTATCGTCTCAGGAAATCCCAGCATTTCTAAGCCTTACCTTGCAGCGGGTGTCGACGTAGTCATCACGGCAATACCACAACCGACCGTCCCTCTGTTTTATCTTCACCTGCAGGATGGGACACGTCCTGCGAGAGTGATGCCCACAATTAATATCCAGAGAAGAAAAGAACATATATTAAATGGTACTCATCACGTACTCTACTATATGTAATGACTTTTAAGTGATGAGAGGAAGAAAAAAAGATAGATTTTACAATAAGGACATCAGTAGAGGAGTTATGGTGCTCTACGGTGAAAATGATATGGCACGGGAAAGATCGATTTTCGTAATTAGCGCACGCTAACAGATTAACGAGCATTTGGAAAAGCATGTCAAAGCGAAGTAGAGGTCGAATAGATCATCAAAGGAAATGTTAATCACACAAACAATGAACTGACTGTTTCGATGTTGAATTCAAATTCTAAGAAATATTTTTTTTACCTGCGATGGAAAAAAATAAGAACGACGGAATAAAGTTATCGCCCCTGTCATCACACACTATAGGTAATGGCCAGCAATGTTTGCTAAAACCCCGCATAAATGTTGGGAGATCTCCACACTCCTATCTCTGGCCTCCTCTTGCTGGACTCGATATCGGATAGAAGGGAAAAGTGGAACAATAATTATTGGAACACTGCTTGTCTTTTCCACATACCTGTACGACAAGTACAGGTACAAGTACAGCTCTCGACTTGTCGAGAGCTGCTTGGTATGGGAAAGGAGCCTGCATGGGAACTCGCGCGTGGTGACCCCCGGGAGTGGCGTCGTAGGGTGGGCGAGGCGACGCGCCCCCCGGCGTATGCCCCCAATGATTGATTGTACGACAAGTCTTCTGCAGATTGAGCAGCTGATATTAGTTTACTAACGTAACGAAGGGGAGGCGGTGGACGAGTTGTTAGCGCTAGCTAGTGGCAAGCCCGGTGCTCAGAAGTCGATTCCCGTCAGGTTCCAAAATCTTTCTGCAACCCTCGAGTGGCCGAAGAACTTTCACATGCCACCCAATAACCCTACCTTCGACGGCAAGTACATTGGAGGACACAAGAGGGGAGGGGCGATATGAGTCTCTTAATACAGGCACCACTAGAAAAAAAATCCTGCCTGCGCCATCACGGGTGAGGGCCTGGTCATGTAATTTACCATTTTGTCGTGAGTTTACAAACCCCCTTGGTAGTAAGGGGGGGAAAAAAGGGGGAAATCTGATCAATGATTAAAAAGACGAATGAGGTGTCATTTTTTATACTTCTGACATTAAAAACCCCCTGGAAGGTTATCGTACAGTTTGGGGTCTTTTTGCCCTCTAAATCCAGGTGGCCACTGTCCCCCATCCTGAAAAAACATGAAATGTTACTTGGACAAGATAAGCTAGATGGATATGTGGGTGTTTTTTTCCATTTTTTTGCTGATAAACTCATTGGAAATTTAAATTTTTAGAGTTTCAGGGACACCTGACATTATTTTAAAGTATGAACGGCGAAATGGGGAAAAAGCTGATTTTATTTTTAATATTCTTTTCATACTTTTCCAGCTGCCGCTGCCCAGAAACAAAAATGGCAAAAAAATATATTGTAATATAATTTTCTTCTTTTTTCAGATGCACGCATGTCCGTCTGATGAAAATCCCCCGGATTGTAAAGTGATAAAAAAGGGGAAATAGAACAGGGTGAAGGTACATGCCCAAGGCTTTGATAAATAAAAGTGCTTTTACTCTGGGGAAAATCAGTACAGCAGATGACAGTTTGGAAAAACTTTAAACCCCTGAAAAGGGGGAAACTATCCGGGAAAAATCTTTAAAAGGGAGAGACTTGATAATTTTAGACAAAAAAAACCCTGCCTACGCTGCCTCCTCCCCCTCGCCCCGGGCCACCGTCCCGTCAACAGCGCCATAGCCGCCATGCCGACGACGACTCTACCACTCAGCAACTCGCCAAGCTTGTGTCTCAACTTACCTACAAGCAGCGCCACCCACATAGCTCAATGAAGAACGCTCACATCGCCGTTTTAAACCCCTTTACCGTTCCCCGGCGGCGTGGGGATCTCTGGCCATGGAACAAGTCGGGCTTCTGTTTACCACGAAGGTATGGAAAGGACGCATTAAGTGCCCCCACACAGCAGCTTTAACAAGGCTTTAAAACAGCAACCCCGACCACTAAAGGGCATAGTGTCCGCCAGCTTCGCAGCGCTGCTCTACGTCACGATTACTCTCCAGGAACAGGTTCCTCATCGAACGGGGCCGAAGTCATGCCCTCCCTGCAAACAGAAGCTTTAGGACACTTCCCCCAGTCACCACCTCTACGCCGCAAGGGTACCAAGATCCCCGTGTACAAGCGAAGACGGGGGACTGGAGCAAACCTTCGCCTTTCCCTTCGAGTGGCCCCTTCATGTGGGGAAAAGTCTCACAAGCCACTTGGGCGCCGTTTTTTGACACCCGCCTCCTCGCGACATCAGAAATCGCCGACTCCAAGACCCCTTTAAAATTCTGTCGAGACCTCACGAAACAACCCTGGCGAGAGCCCACATCCCCCGTCAGTGCAGAAAACCCCGTATGCTTCATGCTGAAGCCCTTTCCCGCACCACGCCCCTTTATCTGCAACGGGCCTGAAAAACCAGTCACGCACCACATTGAGACCCTTTTTTTGACACCGATTTAGCCAAGGCCCGTGTCTAGCTCCAAACGTTACCAAGCACCCAAGTCCGAGTACAGCCTCCCTGCGTCAAGGTATCATCGTCCCAGCCCAGAAACTGGTCTTCTGCACTACACATCGTCTCAAATAAAACGCTGACATCAGACCTGGGAGACTCCGTGCACTCAACCTCGCCCCGCCCTGGACAGATACCCGTCCCCAACTTCAAGAGTTCTCCTCTCAACTCTTGGTGTCCATCTTCTCCAGGATCGACCTCGTCAAGGCGTTTCACCAGATCCATCAATCCAGCAGAAAACCCGGGAAAGACAGCCATCATCATCTTTTGGCTTTTTTTAATACACCAAGATGCCTTTGGTAGGGAATCCCGCCCCAGACTTTCCAGGCTTAAAGGACGAGGTCCTGCGAGTTACCCTTCTGTTTTCCCCTCATTGAGACCTTTTCATCGCCATACTGAGCGAAGCACACCGACAGCATCTCAGCCGATCTTCACTCGTCTGCAGGGCTAGGGGATCCAGATAACATCGACAAGTCTGTTTTGGTATCCTTCGGGTCGACTTTTTTGGGCCCACACTGTCTCCTCGCCGGGCATCATTTTTCACTCCAGTCAAAGTGAGTCCATCCAGCAGTTTCGAACCCGTCAACCCAGCGCCACAGCCAAGGAGTTCCTGGGCTGCGACTATACACCGCTTACCCCGAACTGCTACTTCTTCTCCGGCCACTCTACGCCTGTCAAGCCCGCAAGAAAGGACAGCCTCCCCTCGTCTAGCCCCCGACATGACGACGCCTTCCTCGTTTAAAAAGGGCCCCTTTGGGCGTTTCGAGCTCAGCTTCCCTTCTCCAGATGCTGACACTTCCTCTTAAAGATTTCAGACATCGGTGCTGGGCCGTCCTGCGCAGTACTCAAGGAGAGGGAAACCCCACCGCTTTCTTTTCACAGAAGTTCAACACGCCGAAACGAAGTACAGTGCCTTCGCAGGAACTTCTTGCCATCACCAAAGGCAATCAAGAGTTTCCCCGGTTTTTACGAAGGTCCCCCGATTCCATGTCTAAAACGCCCCAAACCCTCAACCACACATACTCAACAAAAGACTACCTCACACGGGGAAAATGCCACATCGAATCATCTCGCATTTCACCACAAATTTCGCTACGTCAGGGTGCCGATAAGGCTCCAGCTGTCCCGGACGCAACATTCGGCCATCTCTTCCTCATGACTATGCTGCCATTGCCGTTGACCAAGCCAAGATGCTGAGTTGCAGCAATCCAGGAGAATGCTGCCTTTCAAGAAAAAGATCCAATTCCAGGGACAGAGAGACCTTACGCTGATGTCTCTCAAAGCTGTCCGGCCGTACATTCCCAAAGCAGATCGTTTCCGGCTCTTCCGTCAGTTCCCCGACCCCTCTCACCTGGGACCTAGCGTCGCAAACTGGTAATTTTCCCGAAACCCCTGGCAGGCTCAACAAAGGGTGTCAGACAGGGACGCGCACCTGCATCAAGTGCAAACTTCAAAGGTGACACGCCCAAACACTCTTGCAGCAAATTTAAGCCAGTCTCTTTGAGATTTGACCCCGTCCCCGTCGACATCGTTGGGGCCCCCTGGCTTACTCCCAAAGGTACCCGGGACATCCTTTCCGCGGCCCACCCATTCACCGCGGCCTGAAAACGACTCTTGGGAATCACAAGGGACCCGTCGCCCGTGCTTATCAGTACGGGGTCTCCAGTTCGGTGTCCCCCTCAGCCTACATCGGACCCTGGGAAACCAGTTCGAGTTGCTTGTGGAATAAGTCATGCTCGCTCGGGGTTTGACGCTACAGGGCCGCACTGGGCTGTTCTTACCCCTTTTCCTCCCCGGCATACGAACGTCACTGAAGGGAAAATCTAGGGCCACTCTCTGCTGAGTCGTTACGGAACTACACTAGGCTACCCGGTGAACCCCCTGCTAGTACACCGATTCCGGCTTACAGTATCCGGACTTCGCCGCAGCCTCAAGGACTCCATGCAGAATTTCAGCCTGTGCAGCCTGCACCTTCCTTCCCGACTTTGTAGCAGGGGCCTGAAGCTGCATCCGTCTTTGCCGGGTAGACGCAGTCAAGAAAACCCTTCACAAACCCTTCAGGGCCCCTTTTTAATCATCCGTAGGAGGGGGGAAGAACTTCACCACAACCCAACGGGACTTCAGAGTTTTCGCCATCGACCGCGAAAAACCTGCGTACCCGCTCACCTACAGCAACACGCTGATGCGACAACGAAGTACTCCGTTTTGGGGCCGGGCGTTCCAAAAAAAAAAAGGTTTGTTTTCCCCTTTTCGCAACTAAGGGGGGGTACTGTAGGGCACGAATGAAAATTTTTTCAGTGGCCCATCTCAGTTTTCCGTGTTTCAGTTTCTTCCCCCATTTTAGTTTTGAAGGTGTTACTTTTTAATAAAAATGACTCTTTCAAGTACATACAAATTTAACAATGCCTGTTATAATTTCAGGGATTGGTACACAGTTTATGTCCTGTTTTTTTCCTTTTTGTTTCATGTTCTTTTCATTATTATATTAATTTCATTTTAAACACTCCTATGCAATTTTATCCCGTATTTTCATTTAAACTATTTTGTAATTATGTTCAAGTTTTTCCATTAAACCAAAAAAGAGAATCAATTGCGATTTTATTTTTATCATCATCCCAATGGTAAGGTTAAGGTTTAAAGGCTATATACTGCCCTGCTTAGGAATCGGTTTGCCAGCGAAAATTAACGGGACTCAACCGGGGAGTGTGGCTGCGGCCCTTGTTGCGTCGCTTTCACCAGATCTTATGATGGTAAAAACCAACAAGTATTAAATTTTAAGGGGCATGACAGGGTGGGCTTTCAAGGGTGCCCCCCGGGGACCCCGTAACAACCAGGGACCTCGGGGGGGGACAGGGGGGTCGCCCCCCCGGGAAAGCCCAGGCTTTTACTACCGGGGGTGCAACTCCCCGTATCTCCGAAAGCGAGGGGATTGGATAGAACCCTAGGGGTGGGGGGTCCGTAACAGGAGCACACCCTCGTTCAGCCCCCTCTCCCCAGAGTGGGGGTTTAAAAATCACCGTTTCCGATGGGGTGTAGTTCATGTTTGTAGTTCTCACAGGGTTATGGTAGCCGACCGCAGCAAAGCCGGGGCACGCACAGACCTGCATCTCTCGAGCATTACCCCCCACATCCCGCGACTACAAATTGAATTAATTTCCCGAGGCACTGTATCATATGCCTTACTAAAGTCAAAACAAAACATATTTAATTTACTTTTTTAAAGTTTGCAAAAACGCAAAAATAATTCAAGCTATTTTTTTGCTCAAGATCCTCGCCCTTGTGAGCCCCCGCCCGACATTTGTTTAGTTACCCACAACTTAAGCCTCTTCAACAGGAACAGCATTAATTTTGCCAATGAAAAAATAATTTTTTATACCCCCATATAATTTCCACAATATAAATTTTTCCCTGCCACCTTTTAAACGAAAAAAAACTTTGCTATAACCATGAAAAAGGGTAACACAAATTTAAAAATATCACATTTTAAAAAATGCAAAAAAAAGGAACACTTTACGGCAGTGCCCTTTAATTAGACCGGACATATCCTGCATGCTTTTGTTAATATTTACATCATTTAATACAGTGTCCCGCTCTAGCACCCTAAACGGGTATCCAAACTGGTATCGTGAGATATTAGCGCGTTTTTCCGACGTTCACCGCCCTGGGCCAGGCAGTCCAGACCCGGGCAGGCGGACTGATGCTCGCGAAAAAACATCGGACTGGCAACGTCCCATTTGTCGTTCCTATTGGCTGGGGGAACGAGGGGCGGTCCTCCGGGCAGAAAATGCAAACATTTCAAAAAAAAGCGCGCTTTTTTATTACTTGACTTCTCAATGGGAAGTCAAGTTGGGGAGGAATGAGAAATTTAATTTAATTTACCGTTAAAATAACACTATTTATAGTCCCCACTGCATGCACTAATGTCGCGGGGGGGCATATATTACGAGTTTTAACATCACTACAGATCACATCACGTGCACAGTACGCAGTTTTCATTATCTACATAACACTATAGCTCCGTCGATAACGAATATAGTCGCCAGCTGCAATAATGTCGCCCCGGCGCCAAATATTACGAATTATAGCATCACTACTGATTTGTATGTTTCCACTGAAAATCATACACAGAGTTTATATCATGACTGTATAATCTACCCTGTTTCAGCGTTGTTTAGCTTTGTATCTGCAAGTATATACGGTTTTCAAATTTCACTTTTTTTTTTTTTTCGGGCGACGACGACGTGGGGGGACACTCAGTAAATAAATACTAACTGGCGACCTTATTGTTGGTCGCTACTCTGGTGATATTTTTGTAATTTGTTCATTTATAGCCATACAATGACACAGATGAAGACACAATTAAAATGACACAGACTCTCCAGATACCCCTTCTAACTTTCCTGAAATCATGGATGTAGAAATGTAAGTATTAACGCCACCACACGTCTGTAAACAGAAAAAAAAAGTTGTCCTGGCGACTTTACTGTATTTACGGTAGTACATGTCTTCAGTGACACATACAAGTCTGTAGTGATGCTAAAATTCGTAATATATGGCGCCTGGTGACATTAGTGCAGTGGCGACTATAGTGTTTGACGGTACATTAATTTCCCAAGATGTTGTTTCAGCAAATTGCGAATATTGTAACTTTTTCGTGAAATGACTTTGTCTTATGGTCGGCCATCATGGTGTTTCATGTCTTATCAGCAGCACGAGAAGCTCCTGATCGTCTTCCCCGCTGACTGTAGTGCGCATGCGCCAGTTCTCCCCACACTGGTCCAACCTGGTCCTGCTCACTGGGTTGCACCAGTCCAGCCCGTTCCAGCCCGGTCCAATCCGCCTCGCGAAAACAGTGGCCGCCCGGAATTGAACCAGTCCAGACCGGGCTAGGGACGGTCGCGAAAACGCGCTATAGGTTCATCAATGTCTGATTCACCTCCCACTTGGTGCCCGGGATTCAGTACATTTTCAAAGTGAATCCGGAACTGTTCGTCCTCCGGTTGCACCTGGTCCTTCACATCCACGTTACCTAACCAGCTAATGGCCTTCCAGATTAGTTTAGAGTCGTTCGAATTAAATAATCTTTCCCAGCGCGGCTGTGTTTACGTCCCATGTTCTCTCACATCGGTCTGCGTGTCTTTTACATTGCCGGGCCACACTTTCTATCACACCAAAGCCTGTCGATAACACATCCATAACGTTTTGCTGCACTGGGATGTCAAGCTCCAGGGGGTTGAGATTTTCCAACGCATTTTTAAAGTCTATGAGGTTTACCACGTCGTACCGTGGGCTTGTTCGTATCACACCCTGCTCACAAACGCATCCGGTAAGATTCACCTAAGCTCTGAGATCGTTCGAGCAGCATAGTGGGTGTCATGAGGCTTCTTTCCTGAGTGGCAAGGCTCACACACAGCGGAGCGTGGTCGGAATCTTTGATGACCTACTTCACCTCTACTTTATGTACCATATGACACAGCTTGACTTCACAACACACAGATCAATTTCCGATACCTATGTTAAGCCTCGCCTGAATGACAGGTTACCTCCCAGCGTACGTCCTTCCTTTCCTTCAAATGGTTTGCCACTACCATATTGGTGCCATTAACACATATTAATCATCATTCGCCCGTGGCTATTCATCGTCTTATCTATCACGCCATCGTACTCATAAACACTTTCATCATCACGCGTTATCACTGGAGACACCACACGCGCGTTAAAGTCACCAAGCACAATCACGTCCCGCTCGTCTGAACATCGCACGTTCAGTGTATGAAACGGTGACGCATCACAGTACAGGAATCCTCAGGCGGAATATATACGCCACGCAACCGTACACCTGTACACACAGACAGCTCTAACCATATCATGTCATCATCATCCTGTCTACCTTTGTTACATAGCATCAGTGCACACTTAACCAACAATATTACTCCACCTCTTTGCTGTCCTTTCATGGACTTGTTATAATACAAGTATAATCCAGCGACACTCGTTTGATGCACATTCTTTGTTTCTAACAGCCAAACTATATCGTACTGCAATAAGAAATTAAGTATGATATCATCTGAACTATCTTTCACACCACACACATTCGACGAGATAAGGAGAGAGAGAGAGAGAGAGAGAGAGAGAGAGAGAGAGAGAGAGAGAGAGAGAGAGAGAGAGAGAGAGAGAGAGAGAGAGAGAGAGAGAGAGAGAGAATCACTGAAAAGATCAGAAGGCGAGAAGATTTGGGTGTGTGGGTAAAATTTAGACCTTCGTCCTAGGATACAATGTATTGAGGCAAAAAATTGAGCTAATAGGGTTTTAGGATTCATTGCCAGGAGTGTTAAAAGTAGAAGTGCTGAGGTTATTCTAAAGCTTTATTTGGGTCAAGTCAGACTTCACCTATATAATTTTTTTTTTTTATATATAGACCTATGCGGAACTGTTTTGGTCCCCGTATTACAGGATGGATATCATCAATCATTGGGGCATACGCCGGGGGGCGCGTCGCCTGCCCACCTACGACGCCACTCCCGGGGGTCACCACGCGCGAGTCCCCATGCAGGCTCCTTTCCCATACCAAGCAGCCTCTCGACAAGAAACATCAACTTGACCCGCCACGAGCCTTGTGGCGCCCCCTTGGCCTCCTCCACGCCGGATTGTCTCTTACACATATAACCCGATGGGAAGGATCGGTTTCAGGGTAGCGTGCCACATGGTCATATAGCCGAAGTTGGCGCTGATGGACTATGCAGGTAATAGGCTTCGATTCAGTCTCACCGTGCAATCGCTGATTTGACACGTAATCATCCCAGCGATACCCCATGATTCTGCGAAGACACTTATTACCAAAGGCATCGATTCGTCTCTTCAAGTCGCTATTTAGTGTCCATGTCTCACAACCATAGAGATTACATAACAGGGATCACAAGCGACTTGAAGATCCGGATATTTGTCCTCCTGCACAGGTACCGACAACGCCAAATACTCCTGCTGAGCGAGTCCATAACACCGTGGGCTATGCCAATCCGCCGTAAGACTTTTTGACGTGACCCGCCGTCATTATGGACTGCGCTACCAAGCAGTAGCAGCTCGTGATAAAATAAAATGGAGGGACTGCAAGCTTAACACAACAGTAGGATACACAAATTTGACCTACCTCAGGTAAGAGTAGTAGTTGATGTTCACTGATTTCAGACGGACCATGGAGGTTATATAGGAGGAGGCAGCATGCCACGCATTCCCTCTGTTATCGGGTAAAGCCGCTGGCCCCGCCCCAATGCGGGGAGATTGACTCAAAACATTGCGATTTCACGAGTCGACTCATTGAACTTTCAAGCTTTCCATCTAATTGATACACAAAAATAGATTAAAAGTATGACTGCCTAGGTATAGTTATAGGGTATATAGGGTTTCACGCTAGAGGCAACATGCCGCCTCCTCCTATATAACATCCTTGCTCCACACGGGGACTGAGCAGCTGATCTAGCTGGCCTCGACTGCAGCTCATTGTTTTCACATGTGGCGCGGCGGCGGCGCAGCATGAATCGTACAGCAAGTATGAAAGTAACTCAAATTTTGGTGTGTTTTTAATGAAAACTCCTTAGTAAATTATTGAAAATAATTAAATAGCATATAATTACTTTTATTATGATATATTTGTTAGTAGTGTATCAATTCTGCTGTCTCTAAAGGAATCATACACCTGCAGTGAGTACGTCTAGGGGTGCTGCAGCTCTGCAGCCCTATGACACGAGCCGCCACTGCTACCAAGGTGTGTAAAATCTTTCCAAGATCTCAATGTCCTCGCCGCACCCATGAACAGACTGTACTGTTTCATCTAGTAAGCCTCCAACAACCTGGACCTTGGTCTTAAGCCAGGAGCCCTCAAGTCCTAAAGGCTTTGCCTCCTCATGTAGCGCCTCGAGAGCCATCACCAGGACCTCCAGCGACTCAGCAAAGATTACTGCATCATCGGCAAAAACAAGATCAGTGATCTTGGTGTTGCCGAGGGATGCTCCACAATCACTTTGATCTACAACTTTGCCCAATACCCAGTCCATACAAGTGTTGAAAAGTGATGGGGCAAGGACGCACCCTTGCCTCACTCCTTTCCGGAAGAGCATCCTCCCCACACTTCACAGCACGAATCACACTCTCAGTCCCAGAATACAGGATGGATATAGCATTGTTATAATCAGTCCAAAGAAGGATGACTAAAATGATACAGGGTATGCGTAACTTTAGTTAAAGAGAGATTGAAGTTATTAAATTTCTTCCGCGAGGCGTAGAATGTGGGATCTGATAGAAGTTTTTTTGTTGTTTAAAGGATAAATAAAATAAAAGAGGAAAAATTTTTCGGCAAAATAAACAGGGTAAAACAAGAATAAAAATATTTAAACGGGAAAAAAAGATTTAAAAAAATAAAAAGGGGGTAATGATTGGAATGGGGTGAGTCCATATAGTTAGTGCAAGTTATAGGGAGTTTAAAAAGGAGGGTAGAAAAATTATTAAAAAATTGGGTGTAGGAAAATGTTTTAATAACAGGAAAATATCGTGGGAGGTATCAGGCTTCTTTCAGCTTTTATGATTTATGAGAAAAGAGAGAGAGAGAGAGAGAGAGAGAAGAGAGAGAGGGAGAGGGGAGAGAGAGGGAGAGAGAAGGAGAGAGAGAGAGGAGAGTGGGAGAGAGAAGGGAGAGGAGAGGAGAGAGTGGGAAAGGGAGAGGGGAAGAGAGAGAAAAGAAGGGGGGGGGGGGGGGGGGGGGAGGGGAAAAAAAAGAGAGCAGAGGGGAAAAAGGGAAAGAGATTGAGAGAAGAGAGAAGGGGGAGGAAGAGGAAGAAAGAGGAAAAAAGAGAGAGAGAGAGAGATAAGAAGGAGAAAGAGAGAGAAGAGAGGGAGAGAGAGAGAGAAGAAGAGAGAGATAGGAAAACTAAAAATCTTTAGTATATCACCTTGGATATGTTTTGGGCCCCGATTCCCCAGTGGTGGTTCAACGGGCTTCCCGGGTTTCCCCCGCGACCAGGAACCCTAAAGCTATCTGGTTCCGATCCGAGCTGTCAACATAACTAAACCTTGTCGAGTCAGTGGCCACAACATTTTCCTCGGGGATCCGTATAGAATAGAGGGTAGTCGAAAATGGAGCGGATTCAGATTAATGGTCTCATTCAGTAAAGGGTTCACACTATAGCTCACATCGAATGTATAGTAAATGCTCCTTGCTTACGTAATGAAATCCCCTATCTCAAAAACTCTCCTAAACTGGCCCCCTACTGTAGTCACTCCCCTCTAATTTTCTTTGTCCCATTTCCTTTTAAACCCGAGTGCCAATTTGTTGGACATTGGGGGTGAGGTAAATTTAGTTAAATTTTTTGAGCGGAGGTGAGCTGAAATTTAGACCGGGGGATACCCGGCGTCGGCGGTTTAAAATAGGTTGAAGCTTTTCGGGGCCAACTTCCGAAGAGTTTTTTTGCGCTCAAAACTTTGTCATCAGTAAAATTTTCGTATCTGTTAGGTAAAAAGGCTTTTTGTAAGTGTAAAGTTTTTTTAATATGGAGTTTCTATTGCTATTAGAATGTTGCAGTACTTTTTGCAAACCCAATAGTTCAGTCTGTTTTTTTTTTTTTTATAGAAACCCTATTTTTCATCAGGATTTTTGATTTACATAAAAATTTTTTTATGTAAATTATTAGTTTTGTCAGAAAAAATTATACGAAATAAGAACCAGAAATACTAACTACTGATAATAATAATAAAAAAAATTAATATATATATATATATATAATATAAAAATATATATTTTATTATATATATATATATATATATTATATATATTATATATATATATTTAATTATATATATATATTTACTATATATTATATATATATTTTAAAATATATCTATATATATATATATATATATAATATATATTTTTATATATATTATAAAATATATATATTAATATAATATCTATAATATAATATATAATCTATATTATATCTAAATCTAATCATCTATATATAAAATTTATATATATATATATATTTAATATAATATTAATAATATATTTGGGGGGGGAAAAAAAAGGAAAAAATTAAAATTTAGGGTAATCGGGAATCCAAAAACTGTCTGAGGTAAAGAAAACATTTCCTGTGGAAGCACAAATAAAAATACATGTGGAAGGGCCCATAAGCCCCCGGGGGCTTTATAGGCGAATTTGGGAGGAACCGCAATGGCTTCTCACGGTTTCTCTCTCGCTTAAAATGCCTCGCCAGAACGGCTGACATTGCCAGCTTTTGTCGGGGCTCGCCCGCCGGCGATCACAGCTACAGCTGATAGCGTAAACAAAAAAACCACACAAGACGATGATTGATTGTTTTTATGCCAAAAAATGGGTGAATGTGACAAAATGACAAATTTTGTCATCTTCAACTCAATTCAACCCATCTTTCTGATAAACAACAAATTTAAACGAATGCTAGTTTTTTCCACAAATATACCTTCATGCCTACCTACCAATTGATTTTTTCATGTCCATCAACAGTTGTCATGCATATTTTAGTATTTTGCAATGTTTTGTGGTGGCATTTTTGGCCATTTAAGTGGAGTGGGGAATTTAAAGTTTATGGTACTACTCTCAACCCAGATTTTCTCGCCCCGTGGGCTATTTACAACTTTTCACGTTTTCAACAAGTGTGAGAGATCTCTAAAAACCCCAAAATTGGACATAATCCATCACGAAACCGTTTCCGGTTGCTTTTGATAGCCAATTAGTAAAATTAGAAAAACAAGTCTGGTGTTATGGTTAAAAGATCGCTGAAGTTTTTTCACCAGACTTGACGTTCTCCTCTGTCATGTCATACCATTTTAGCTCTATTAGTGTGGTCCCGAAAGTTAAGCCCGTGTACTAAAAGTACAACTTATGCTTTAATTTGTGCCAATTAAACAGGGAAATCTGCAAAAACTACTACGTCACAGCTGGCCCTATCGTCAGGGTATAAGACAACATTGATCATTTTTCACCAGTTTTTTAAAATTGTCCCTTTATTTCATAACCTTTTAATTCTTGTTTTGTGGTCTTTAAGGGAAATCCAGCTTCGAAGTAGCCCCGCCCGGCCCGCTGTTGTGCGAAATAGTCAAGGGCGGAAATTGTAAATCCCTCCATTCATCGCTCTTTTTCACTGGTTTTTTTCAGGGGTTTAAATGCTGCCCTGATACATGTTACAGGCAAATCGAGCACTTTTTTCATGAGAAAAAATTACAAGTTTAATAATAGTTACTCAAAAGCAATATATCCCCCGTCAAAAACAGAGGTTTTGGGAACAGGAGTTTTTTTTTTCATGTATTTTTTTATCAACTTTATATTTATAACTTGTAAGTGTCTATGGGAAGCTAGTGACTCGAGTTGCCCCGTAAAATTACGGGGCAGCAGTTTTAAACCGTAAAATGTGAAAATTTGATAGATGAATGGTCCAAGGATTTCGCCAACGATAAGATTTCGCGCAACCCGCCATTTGTTGTTTATTCTGACTCCCCGTATGAAGCCGTGAGAAGCGAGCCAGGACCCCGCTTCCTCCCCGGGTTTTACGGCCGCGCCAGCTGGGGAGCCGGCTTCTTTTAAGGCCTCGATTAAAAGAAAACGCAAGCTGCCAGAAGCCGGCTTTTGGGTTCCTCACCAAAATCGCCATAAAATGCCCCAGCACAGGGGTTGTAGCCTCGGGTGTGTTGCCTCCCGCAAGCGCGTCGTTTTTTTCGGTCTATTTTCACCCCCCGTCGGTAATATTTGGGCCCCACTGATGTCCACCTTGAGTGCCCGTGGGGCCCTGGGGACCCGTCTCGGTGGTGTCTGCCTGCGGCAAGTTGAGTGGCGATCTGTTCACCCCTCGAGGGGGGCCTTTTTAAAGGTAATGAAGCATGGCCAGGGGTGTCTTTTCGGTGTCAAGGGGTGCCTCCATCGTCTGTGTTACTCTGATGATTTTCTTGGCTGTTTGACCGCTGCTTCCGCCCCGCCTAAATTTGATTGGGATACTGTGCTGATGACAGATGTACTGAGACTCCCCATTTTTTGAGGGAAAGCTGTCATTTTTTCGCTCGCTAATTTGTTTCCCCTTCTGTGGATATTTTCTTGGGGCCCCCACCGCGGAAAGAGTTTCAGCTGGGTCTGATCCTTAGGGACGAGGGGGCCGTGCGGAAAGGAGCCAGCTCTAGCCAGCCCGTGAGCCTTTAGCATAGGCCGTACATGTGCCCCTGTGCTGGGAAAATGTCTGCCCCCGTCATTGGGAAGGGGGTAATCCGGGGATGGGTCAGATAGCGCCTCTGCAGGGTTTCGTTTGGGGCATGAGTCTCGCCTTTTCTCGCCAAAGATCTGTGGTGCTGCGATCCCCTTTGACCCCCGGCCGTACACAAACTGCCTGGCTTTCCGCAGAATGGAGTCGACCCCTGGGCCCCGGGGTGAAGGTTCGCGTACTTGCTGGCGGAGGGCTTTGGGGATTTTACGAGACGTACACAAACCCTTATCAAACATGTTTCGTCACCAAGCCTGGGCGACTGCCAAACCCGTTCCCCCAAAAGTAGGGATGAAGGCAAGTACTTCTGGGATTTTTTTGGTGCCGTCGTAGCCAGGACTTTGGCCAAACAGTTGGTAGACAGGGTCGTCGGCGGCTGATTCCTGACCCTTGCTTTTCTATAAAGTGCCCCCCGTGCCCAATCGCGGCAACCCTTTCGGCTGCTACGCCCGGTGAGGCCCCCGTCCAGGCAGTGTCTGTTGAGCCAGGTGGAGCCTTGAGGACGGAAGGATGAGCTGACAATAGAAACGATTTAGTTAAAAAAGTGGGGTCGGTGGGAATTTTTGGGGAATAGCGGGCCATTATGAGACAGATTTAGCTTAAATGGGAAGTTGGAAAAATTTTGGCAAAAAGCAAAGAATACCTAATTTCAGAAAGGCCAATTTTGCAGGGTTTAAAAAGACACCGGGGGTTATTAATAAGAGGTGTGGATGGAGGGGAAAAAAAATTTTTCC
>JACEEZ010004221.1:0-81159 GCA_016584305.1 Chionoecetes opilio | reverse complement strand
TAAACATGCAAATTGACTATAGCTGCAACCTGCATGAGTATGACGGGCAATTATGGAATACACGCAAGCCGATTCAGCATGTAAAAGTAGTGAATGACATTGCTGAGCGGGGAGTCAAGATGATGACTGATTTCGCAAACATCATTACCACAGATTCTCAGCAAAAACAGTACCTTCTTTAAACTGTGAATACAACCGTGAGCGATTTGATAGCTTCAAGAAGCAAACTCTGAAAAAATGACTGTGAAGTGTCCTTCTGACATAGACAATAGAGTTTTCTGCCACTTGAAAATAGTTTTTAGAGTCTTTGTCACACATTTTTTGATGTCAAGATTGTAATATTTATGAAATTTATATGAAATTTTCAGAAAATTTTGCTTTTTTTCTGGATATGATGTGTCTTTTTTTCTTGAATGTTTACTTGGATTGTTTTTTCAGAAATAATATTAAAAATGCTTCAATTTGATACCCAATTTGTTGTTCTATCCCAATTGTAACAAAAGTCTCAAGTGAAAAAAAGTCTGGCGGAAGGCAAAATTAGGCGCTTTTCTACTGTCGCGGGCTTAATATCTTGAGGTCCAATGAGGCAAAGGTTTCTGACATTTTAGCTCAAAATGGTTGTGATTTTCGGCTTTTCCAGGTCAAAAAGCACGGGAAACCTTGCAGGGGGGTATAAAAATAGGAAAAAAAAATTTCTGAACAGGTCTAAATTGTTATATATATATATATATATAATTATACATATATCTTTCCTGCTATGTTCCTCCGTGAGAACCAGTGATAGCTTGCACTCTCTAAGCTCGAGCTAAGTATGTCACAGGACAAATGCCTAGCTATCAGCAATAACATAGGTTCAACGACCCTTATAACGGAGGCGAGGAGCGATCAGATGACGGGGAGAAGAGGACAGAAAGCCTCGGGACACACTTGCTACTACAAGCATCCCACGAGCTCCATGGCTCTCCCTGGCTGTGTTCAAGACATTCATTGTACTGGTTGTAAATATTCTATGTTCATTATTGGACTTTAAATAAATGTGTACAAAGCTGGACGTACATATTTAACTTAGCCCAAATAAGTCTACAAATATACCGACTTATAAATGGTGGCATAAGCGGTGTTAAGATACCCCACGCTGTCTACAAGCAACACTACCAGCCCTCTACAAGAGATTCCAAACTCGCGCATTCTACAGCTTCCACGTCTACCAAGATTATACGTCGATCTTCATCATGCAAGTATAACCACAACCAGCCAGTGACAACCATCTACTACAAGCAACTACTACTACTACGAGCAACTACTTCTACTACAAGCAACTACTACAATCAACTACTACAAGCAGCAACTAACTACAATAATTGCTACAAGCCACGAGCAACACAAGCCAGCCAGCGATTACAAATATTATCAGCAACAACTACAAGCAACTACTGTTTACTACAAGCCGCAACACAATCCACAATAATTACTACAAGCAGCAACTACAATATCTACAAGTCTTCAAGCAAGACATCACATCATTCTACAAGGAAGAGCGAGGCAGACGCACTACTATCAACTCATCACATTCCGCGGATCAAGAGGTCAACAGCGCTCCACACCCACCCTGCCGCCGCCCCAAAAAGCTGACGCGACGCTACCCACGGGCTGCCTACCACACCAGGGCAACGACATCTCAGCTCTACCAGCTCTACGTATCATCCGCTACACCGGTATACGCAACACTGATCTTTTCAATCATGGCCCACCGCAACACAACAACCTGCCCCTCCCAACTTAATACCCTCAAGCAACAAAGCAACGCAACACCCTTCCCCCCAGAACAGAGACGCATTCACCACCACCCTCATTACCCCTCCAGCAAACACGGCAACACCACCCCCGCCACGAGGTGGGGAAAATCAGGTTTATGGAAAATAATGGATAACATATTGTTCAACATCAAAGAAAATTACATGGCCGAGTAAAATTATATATATATATGTGTCAGTACTAGTGTGGGTAAATCCACAATGTGCAAATATCACTGTTTATAAATGTCAAGTGTAAGGTGTAGCAAGTGTACGTGTACCGTAGACGGTAGCTAGCAAGCTCAACTGTCAGCGAAAGTAGCTGTGAAAATTACAGGGAAAAATTGAAAACTTAAAATTTCAAGTAATGAAATTGGAAACTTAAATCGGCAAGTAATCGTTAAAAACCCTGAATGTGTCAAGTAATGACGAAGGCTCGTCTGACTGTAGAGCTGCTGCTGTGTTTGCATAGTGTGTGGGCAAATTCAAGTTTGCCTAAAATCATACATAAATGATAGTAAATCAATCCTATTGTAGAAAATATTTTTACATCAGCGAGTGTAAAAATTGACTGGCAGAGAAATTAAATGAAGTTTACACATTTGAATCAACTTCAGAAAACATGGAGATGTATAACAGGTAGAGTGATGAACACTCTTGTATTGAACTTGTAGGAATCATGTGCTAAAGAAGCATGATTAACCATTAAAGTATGGATTATGCCTGAGGACAAGAAACTGTCTCTGAGGGGAAGAAAAATTTTGATTTGGTGTTCTCCACGGGAGTGATTAAGTAAACTGTACACCAAAAATTAAGTTTCCACGGGAGTGGAATAGGAAAAGCCTCCGATTGGAGGTAAATCTTATCAAGGGAAATGCACAGGTAACTAACTGGTAAAGCATTTCGAGCTGTAAAATGATAAGGTGGGCATATTTGGTATGACGTGGAATAATACATTAATCCTCATTAGAGCAAATTTTAGATGCAAAAGCTGAAACTTTTAAATTGGAAAAAAAAACTGGGCATAGATTGATATTATTTACCATGAAAGGAGACAAAGTGTCTGAAACATGCATGGAGTTCTCAGAGAATAGCAAAGATGTTGAAGGGAAAGTTACATTGAACAGAGAACCATGTACAATTCTAGATAGGGTATAAATTTTCAAATATGTTGATAGTGCCATGTGGTAGCAAAGGAAACGATTTATCAATCCTTACTGAGAGGAAGCAAATTTCAGCTGTGAGTAATACAATTAAATTCTTCAATGGTGAACAACGTTAAGAGAGAAAAGTTTATCTGTGATCAAACAATGTTTTCTGAGGTCTGTATTAAGACAAGAATAGTCATTCGTAATTTCTCTGCGAGTTTGAATTTGTTAGTAATTAATGATAAATGGTTAGTTAGTTGTACATCGGTAATACATGTGAGCATCATGTGTGAAAATAGTTCTAGAGGAACTGCTTGTCATGCATACAGTACCTAGATTAGTATGTTAGTAAGTACACAATCCTATCATTCAAATAGTGATCGTGGTACAACAGGAAGGACGTAAGGTAATCCATTCCTGTAGTGAATGTAATTCACGTATGCATTTAATACATGGGATAGTATTAATGCAATCGGTTAGTATTCCATGCAAGTAAATAATGTATTTCTACAATAAGTGCGTAATAATTCCATCAATTGAGGAAGAAAGAATGTCATGCAAAGCACTGTGGTGCAACTTTAACAATTACATAATAGTATTCTAATGTGAAGAGATATACATAGGTTATCTAGGTTCTGCTATCCATTAGAGTTTCTATCGTGCAAGAGTTACAAGGTAAACATGGAAACTATATCAGTTTCTACTAGTAGTTGGTCAGAACAATATGTAGCTAAACCAAAAAAAATTCGTAAAACACCAATGTTAAGTATTTTCAAGTGTATATATAACATTGGCTTAGTGTGTTGTGTAGACCTTTTCCTAAAAAGAGAGCAACAAACATTAAAATTCAGAATACATGATAATTGTGAAATAATCAGGTGAACTGATATAAAATGTAATGATATGGAATGGTATGGAATGGAATGACACTACTTCGGTCTACTGCGGTCACACTACTGCGTGTGTGACCGCAATTTTTGACGGTAATAATTTGTAGCAGTGTGTGTGTCATCATTAACTACAGGTGTGTCCTGTGTTTTAGTATTTGGGCATGGCAATTCTTCACCTGTATCTAATCCTCTAGCTACTCGTTTAACCTGGGCTATATGGACTGTCTTTGCATGGTATTTATAAATATGCTGGATAGTTATTTTGTGTCCATGCTCAATGGTAATGACCCTGTAAGGTCCTTCAAATGTAGAATCTAACTTTGACGTTAATTGTTGTACCTGAAAGTATACTACATCACCTATAGCAATTGGCTTTTCTGCTGTGTATGGGCGTTGGTATTTAATCATGTCCTCTCTGGACAAATCAATAGCGTCTGTGACACGCTTGTATATTTCTGAAAATCAGCCACTCTAACTGTTACGTAGTCTCAAAATTATATATTGGCTGTGTACTCTGCTCTAGAAGAGTGTAAGGTAGTCTTTTGTCTTGCCCAAATACAGTGAAATGTGGTGTTTCACATGTAGACTTGTGTAAGGAAGAGTTAAGTGTGGCAGATACTTGGGGCATCCACTCATCCCAATGTGAACTGTATGGTTGAGCTAATGACTTCAAAAGTTGAATAATCTTCCTATTTTGTCTTCTACCATGCCGTTGCTGCTAGGTTGATAACTAGTTATGTTACATTTATTTATGTTGAAGAGTTTGCAAATTTCAGTTAGAATTTGATTGTTAACTCGGTTACCATTGTCCGAGAGCAATGTGATGGTGTATTGAATTTAAAGAAAACTTCATACGTAAGTGCTTTAGCAACTGTTAGAGCCGTTTTGTTCTTCAGTGGGACCAAAACTGAAAACCAAGAAAAATGATCAATGGCTACTAACAAGTATTGAGAACCAGATTCTGTTAGTGGGAGTTTTAGCAAGTCTTTGGCTATTGTCTCCAAGGTCCTTTAGGTGTAGGATAAGGTAGCATAGGGGCAGGTTTACCAACTGAACCCTTTGTTTCAGCGCATGACTGACAAGGGTTACAATTAATGGCTCTAAATCTGAATGGGGACTGGTGACAAGTGGAGTTCCACAAGGGTCTGTTTGGGGTCCATTACTATTTTTGATTTACATACATCACGACTTGGATAGTGGGATTAGCAGTGATATCAGCAAGTTTGCTGATGATACTAAGGTAGGTAGGATTATTGGATCACAGTCTGATGTAAACATATTGCAGGGAGACTTAGATAAACTTAACGAGTGGCAGTCAGATGGCAGATGGAATTTAATATTGATAAGTGCAGGGTTATAAATGTTGGTAGAAAAAACCCTGGTAATAGATACACCATAAGCAATGTATCGCTGAAAAGATCAGAAGGTGAAAAAGATCTTGGAGTGAAGGTGAGCCCAGATCTCCGACCTAGGAAACAATGTATTGAGGCCAGAAATAGAGCTAAAAGAGTATTAGGATTCATTACCAGAAGTGTTAAAAGTAGAAGTGCGGAAGTTATTCTAAAGCTTTATCTGGCTCTAGTCAGGCCTCACCTAGACTATGCGGTTCAGTTTTGGTCTCCATTTTACAGGATAGATATAGCCTTGTTAGAAACAGTGCAGAGAAGGATGACCAAAATGATACAAGGGATGCGTAACTTTAGTTATGAGAAGAGATTGAAGTTATTAAAATTACACTCACTCGAGAGACGCAGAGTAAGGGGCGATCTGATAGAAGTTTTTAAGTGGATAAAGGGATTTAATAAAGGAGAGGTAGGAAAAGTTCTTACGGCTTTTAACCAGGATAGAAGAAGAAGTAACGGATTCAAGCTGGAAAAGCGTAGATTTAGAAAGGAAATAGGGAAAAACTGGTTCACAAATAGGGTGGTGAATGAATGGAATAGTCTCAGTAGACAGGTAGTTAGTGCTGAGTCATTGATGTTTGTTTGTTTGAAGAAATTTCGTCAGTTATTGACGCAGCTGAAATGGATCTCCACTATAACCAGACAGCTCTCTCACAAACTATCCCTAGAGAGCTGTCTGCTACCTACCGTAGATAACAGTAAAGTCGCCAGGACAACTTTTTTTTTCTGTTTACAGACGTGTGGTGGCGTTAATACTTACATTTCTACATCCATGATTTCAGGAAAGTTAGAAGGGGCTATCTGGAGAGTCTGTGTCATTTTGTGTCTTCATCTGTGTCATATTATGGCTATAAATGAACAAATTACAAAAATATCTACAAAGTGGCTACCAACAGTCAAGTCGCCATCTAGTGTTTATTTACTGAGTGTCGTACCGGTGTCGTCGTCGCCCGAAAAAAAACGCGTAGTGAAATTTGAAACCGTCTATACTTGCAGCTACAAAGCATAAAACAACGCTGAAACAGAGTAGATTATACAGTCATGATATAAACTACTGTGTATTATCTTCAGTCTATAATAATATAAGCGAAAGTGTGTGTGTGTGTGTATGTCTGTGTGTGTGTGTGTGTGTGTGTGTGTGTGGTATAGGTTCCGCCCCCCGTGGCGGAATCCCATCATATGGCACATTTTTGGAGCCAGGTTGACCAGGGGAAGGTTTTAAGCCCACTTATGAGATGATCCGATCACTTTTTTTTTTTTTTTTTAATTTTTTTTTAGCAGCCTATTAGCGAGAATTGTGAAAAAAAAGTGGGTTGCGAGAATTGAGGAAACCTTGATGTAGGGTGATGGGTAATGGGTGAGTGAATGGGTGAGGTGATGGGTAATGGGTGTGGGGTGATGGGCGAGTGAATGGGTGGGGGGTGATGGGTGATGGGTGAGGGAATAGATGGGGGGTGATGGGTGAGTGAATGGGTGTGTGGTGATGGGTAATCGGTGAGTGAATGGGTGGAAGGTGATGGGTAATGGGTGAGCGAATGGGTGGGGGTGATGGGTAATGGGTGAGTGAATGGGTTGGGGGTGATGTGAATGGGTTGGCGTTAATACATACATTTCTACATCCATGATTTCAGGAAAGTTAGAAGGGGCTATCTGGAGAGTCTGTGTTTGGTGGGTCGAAGGCCCACCAAACACAGGTGGTGAGCCGACCACCAATAGCCCTCCGCAGGAGCTAGCCAAAAAATCCGCCCGGAGGGCGGCTTTGCGGCTAGTGGCACATAAAAATCAGTAGTAATGCTATAATTCGTAATATATGGCGCCTGGCGACATGACTGCAGGTGGCGACTTGACTGTTATCTACGGTAGTGCTTATAGTGTTGGCCGAAGCCAGCACCCCAGGAGGCGGGTTACAAACCCCCGGCTAACACCCTGTAACCATTCACTACTGGGTGGACAGGGGCTCGGGTTTTAAAGAAACAGCCCAACTGTTTCCGCTCCGCCCTGGGATCGAATCCGGGGCTTCTCGGTTGTGAACCGAGCGTGCTAACCCTTACACCACGGAGTATCCGATGGAATTATTCATTAGGGAGCTTTAAAGAGGGCCTGGATAGGTTCATGGATGGGGATGAAAGGTGGATGTAGGTAGTGTTAGGTGACAGGAACTACCACGTGTAGGCCTCGCGGCCTCTTGTAGCTTCCTTATTTTCTTATGTTCTTAAGTAATGTTGTTCCTAAGCATACCATACAGAAATAGTATAGTTTACGTTAAAATATTGACGGTTTCTCTAAAAAGTTTAAGTTTTCTTTTATTAATTTTAATGGTATGCAACGCGAGAAAATGGGTTAAAACTTTTGACTCATGATTGACGAAGTGTTTACTTTGAGTGGGGGGGGTATAGTGGGGCAGCTTAGGTAGTGGATGGGGACATGCCGGATAAAAGCACCAAAATTTTATCACGCAATCTTCAGGGTCCCAGCTATGATTCTATAACCGGCGCCAAGCGGTAGGACCACTCTTATTTGAAATTTTTCATTATATGTGAAATTTTTTTTTGAAAATTTTGGGTTTTTTTTGTTTTTTAGTTTTTGGGAAAAAATGTTTTTTTATTGCAGAAATGAAAAATATCGTCTTTTCCGATCATTTTGGTGTAATTGTTTTTAAAATCGAACATCTAGAAGTATTTTAAAACAATATTTGAAAATTAGGTGTCTCGGGTGCATTTCCTCAGCATCTAAGCTTCAATTCTAGAACCGGCGCCAAACGATCCGAACAGCAAGATGCATGCACAATGGACATTTAGATTTTTTTATTTAATTAGATGCACATTAGATGTCCCGATCCACATCCGCGACATGGAGAGCCTCCCTCCAACAATCGAAGAGGAGTTTATTATCAGAGGCAACTGGGTTGTTCAGAAGACAGCCAGAAGGTTCTCCAGCATTCCGATCGACCAAGCCCATGAACAGAATAATGAGCTTGTGAAGGGCCCTGGAGGAGCAGTCGGCCTGACTGAAAACCCAACAGCCTTCAAGAAGTGGATGATCGCCGGACCTGAGCAGGCACGCATTCTCACTGAGTTTGAGCGGGAGTACACTGCCATCTCAGAAGAAGAACGCCAGCACCACGAAGAAGGTCTGTCTGCGCAGAAGACATTTCACGAGCAAACACTGGGCATTATTCAAGTTATCAACGAGATGAGCAACCCGTTCCTAGAGGAAGGAAGCGAGCTGATTGCACTCGACACGCGGCGTGTGATTGGAGAATCTGTGGCCAACACTGTGCAAACCATAGAAGAAGTGGGACAGGCTCAGTACGACAGCTACAACGAGGCTATCATCACTGAACGAAGGCAGTCCATCCATGAGCCTGTGAGAGGAACTCATTGCCTCTCTTCAGATCATCATCCAAGGGGAAGAGGAAGCAGTCAGATGGTGTTTCCCTGTTGAAAGATGATGTGTCCCTCTTCTCTCGTCTGTACATAGTTGCTCAGAACAGGGATACAGATATGGGAACCTTCTTCCAACATGAAAATCATCCGCATCCCCCTTCTCTATCTGAAAGAGGAACACTGCGCCAAGGAAAGAAGTCAGACCTCATTGGTATCCTTGTGGAAGAAACACAAAACTCTCAGAAGGAACCCCCGCCGTTTCTGGATGCAAGAATACTCGACGGTGCTGCTGTGTGTATCTGCTTCCTCTTACTAATGTTACCACATTCAATGACTACGCTAATGAGGTCTTCATCCCCCACATCCTGAAGCTTCTTGAATCCTGCAGAAGAGTCGATGTGGTCTGGGACAGCTACATTGCCAGCAGTATCAAGGAGTCAACTAGAGAGAAAAAGGGGGAAAGGTGTACGAAGAAAGGTCGGTGGTCCAACGAAGGTGCCCAGCAACTGGCCCGACTTCCTCCGGGATCCCACAAACAAGGAGGAGCTTTCCAGTTCCTTTCAGACAAAGTCGGCTCCAGTGACTGGCCAGACGGAAAGGGGGTTCTTCATAACATCAGGCACAAATGTAATCAGCAGAGGTTCAGACCACTCCATGCCACGATGTGACCACGAAGAGGCCGATACAAGGATTGTTGTTCACCTGAAAGATGCGCTGGACAAGGGATGCACCAACTGTTTGGTACGCACTGTCGACACAGACGTCGTTGCCATACTGATAGGAAAGTACCATTCCCTGACCAGCCAGCATCAGATGGCAGCCATCTGGGTAGCATTTGGAACTGGAAAGAACTTCATGTACCTGGATATCAATGCCATATGCCATGCTCTGGGAAAAGATAGGTCAACGGCATTGCCTATGTTCCACAGTTTCACGGGCTGCGACACAACTTCCGCTTTCTTCGGCAAAGGGAAGAAATCAGCATGGGAGGCTTGGAATGCCTACGTGGAGGTGACGGAGGCCTTCAACAACTTCATGAATCACCCTTACATGACTGTGACAGTGAACTGCAAGCAATTCCAGTTGCTCGAGCGCTTCACCGTGATCATCTACAATAAGACGAGCAACTTGGACTCTGTGAACGAGGCACGTAGGGAACTCTTCTCACAGAAGAACAGGCCAATGGAAAAGATTCCCCCAACGCAAGAAGCCCTTCTGCAGCACACACTGCGCGCAGTCTACCAAGCTGGAATCTGGGCAACCAGTGATCAATGTGAGCAGAAGCCTCCAACCCCAGAGGGCTTTGGATGGACTCTAGAGAGTGCAACGAAGACCTGGCGTCCTGTGTGGTCCAACCTGCCTGTAGCATCTCAGGCCTGCAGCGAACTGGTCAAGTGTGGCTGCAAAAGCGCCACGTGCGGAGGACGATGCTCATGCAAGAAGGCGCAGTGGAAGTGCACCGAACTATGCAGCTGCCAATGTGAATAGCTTAGCCGAGAAGTAATTTTGCACCATGTTGGGTGAATATACGCACGGTCTGAAAGAGTATCCATTTTTCTTGATTTTCGTATGTGTTAAGGGCAGGCTCCGAATTAATTAGACTACGCGATTCACTATGTTAACCGCTACTCGACCACGCGATTACGAAATAAAAATGATAACGAAAATTGTGTTTTTGAATACCGGGTGACCTACGTTAATTAGAACGTTTAAAAAAATTGAGGAAATGCACCCGAGACACCTAATTTTCAAATATTGTTTTAAAATACTTCTAGATGTTCGATTTTAAAACAATTACACCAAATGATCGGAAAAGACTATATTTCTCATTTCTGCAATAAAAAAACATTTTTTCCCCAAAAACTAAAAAAAAAAAATTCCCAAAATTTTAATTTTTTTTTTTCACAAATAATGAAAAATTTCAAATAAGAGTGGTCCTACCGCTTGGCGCCGGTTATAGAATCATAGCGGGGACCCTAAAGATTGCCTGATAAAATTTTGGTGCTTTTTATCCGGCATGTCCCCATCCATTTGAATTCGGTGCTAACTGCCCTACTAGTAAAGTAATATATAAATGTCGAGTAATGGACCCGTTTACTCCACCTAAAACACGGAATTTTGAAGCTTTGGATGTAATATAAGCTACTTATCACTGTACTCATATTCAATTTTGCTTAAAAATGCACCATGAATGAGATATATGCATTTTTTTTTTTTGGGCCAAAATATGACGTGGCCGCGGACGCGCTGTGATTGGTTGTAAAGTAGTCACGCAGAAACACCCCTTCCGCTTCCTTCTCTACCCCGCTTCCTCGCCTATATAGCGGGACAAAGAAACACACTGTTTGTTATGTGCCAATCTGCTAAAACACCACGATTAAAACACCAGAGAGTGTTCATATCTGTGTCCAAAGACAAGAAAAAAAGTAAACAGTGGTGGATGTCTACTATAGGCGTGATTCCCTGAGGGAAACACATGTTACTCGTGTGTGGGGTGTGTGTGTGGGTGACACTGCGTGTGTGTAGTATACATAGTACTACTACGGATTGGTGATTGGTGTTTGTCTGTGTATGCAGTGATAAAAGTAACAACGCCTACACACACACTGCACACACACATACACAACACACGCAGCGTTGTGTTATTGTGACTGCTGTGGGCACGGGAAGCATCCAAAAGAACATAATAACATAAGAAAATAAGGAAGCTACAAGAGCCTTTGAGCCCTACACGAGGTAGTTCCTGTAGGGGGATTGTGAATTTCCCCTTCATCTAGGCCCTAGGCGATTAATTATGTACTCTTGACGAACTCATAGAAAAACAGGTATGAGTGAAGCGCCTTCCCCCACCCACACACCACACACACATCTGATCAGAGCACCTGCCCCTTTCCCAAACCCCCACCCCATATGTATATATATGTGTGTGTGTGTGTATATTTCCCCATTGGTATTTACCAAGTTGTAACATACAGGAAAAGAGCTATGCTCGTATTGTCCCGTCTCCTAATCTACTATTATCCAGCTTGCCTTTGAAGTCCTGAAAACTTCTTGCATTGTACGTGTGTGTGTGTGTGCGTGGAAGGCGCAGTGTGCTCTTGAAGGATGTGTATGTGTGTGTTGGGGGAAGGCGCTCTCATTCTCCCTGTTCTTTCTATGAATTCGTCTATGATGTGTATGTATTGTATTGGTGGAAGGCGCTCTCATTCTACCTGTTCTTCTATGATTCGTCTAGGATGTGTATGTATGTGTGTTGGTGTAAGGCGCTCTCATTCTATCTGTTTTCTTCTATAAATTCGTCTATGATGTGTATGTGTTGAAACGTGTTGGTGGAAGGCGCTCTCATTCTACTTTTTTTCTTTTATGAATTCGTCTATGATGTGTGTGTGTGTGCAGGTGGAAGGCCGCTCTCATTCTACCTGTTCTTCTATGAGTTCGTCTATCTGTCTAGCTGTAGGCTACTGTCATTTTAAGTTCATTTGAACTCTTTGTAAGGGGTTTGCGATGCCTAAAGTCTCACTTGCCTGTTGTCATGGTCCCCTTGTCCCTGTCTAATCACTTCTTCCTTATAAACTACAACTGATATATTCACAAAAACGTGAAACCTACCACAAAACTTGAAGGAGGATTATTGGCCAACTTGCGGTAGTAGGGGGAATGCAAGTTAATGTTACTGTGGAGCGGCCCACTGCGGCCGCTTGACAACTCTGCGTTATTGACGTCACAACATGGCGCCCGGGCGTTTTGGGGCGCACAAATTTTCCTCCACTTAAAAAGGCTGTATCATCAAAATACTGCTCACCATCGAAAATTCAGCATCACTGCCCTACTATATGAGTCTTGAAGATTTCTAATCTATCGTTTACCTCAAGTAGAGTAAATGGGTCCATTAAATGCTCGTCATTTTTCCTTCACTCCTCAGTTTCTGAATCACTATATAAAATATGTATATATATATATATATATATATATATATAATTTTATATATATATATTATTAATATTTTATATATATATTATATATATTATAATATATTATATATATATATATATATATATATAAAATATATAAATATATATTATTTTATTATATATAATTTTAATATATATATATATATATATATATATATATATATATATATAGATATCTATATAATAATATATATATTATAATTATTATTTAATATATATTATATATATATATATATATAATAAAATATATATATATTATTATATATAAATATATATATATAATTTTTTTCGACAAAACTTTGTACCGGCGATAGCTGGTGACGTCAGCAGGCCATCGGAGGGAGGCAGGTAGCCATATTAGTTGTCTCTGTCCACGTCTCCAACTGGTAACACGTGTGGGGAGGTGTGGTTATCAACCCTGTTCAAGGTATGTGCGGGAAATGTATTGGTGGGGATGTAGAGGAGATTGATTATTTATCTGTTATAGCATGAAAGCTCATGGCCATATGTTATTTATAGGGTTTTAGGGAGCGGAGTGAAGCTGGCGGGGTGAGCTGTGGGAGCAGCTGTGAGCTGTGGGAGCTGAGTGGATGACCCTGGATACACCTGGATACAGCTAAGGCCTTGATTCATAGCTGGAGTGTGTGGGTATTGATACTTTACTCAGAGAATCAGTGTGACGGGAAAGTTACACCGAGGGTCAGTGTGACGGGAAAGTTACACAGAGAATCAGTGTGACGGGAAAGTTACACCGAGGGTCAGTGTGACGGGAAAGTTACTCAGTGATTTAGGGTGAAGAGTTATAGGGTTACGCTTTGAGCACGAGCTGAAAGTCGCGTCGTGTCTTTGTTCATAGTATTAAGTATGCATTTGTGTTGCAAGACTTTAGGTTAAGAAGGAGGGAAGTAATTACTGGTGAATCAGTAAGTGTTAGTATACTGATATTCTGATAACGAGTTGTTTATTCAGACCCATTAGTACTCACATATTTTCTTAATCATATTTTTTTTCCCCCACTTATTGTGGGTGGTGGCAGCGTAATAGCCAGGATAGTGGAGCCCTTCGAGTTAACGTCTCTTCGGGCCAAGCAGGAACTTGTCCATGGTTTGCTGCCTCACTCGCTTCTTTACGGAGGCCCTGAAGAACTCGAAGGCCTTCTCAAGAATGTTTATGCCGTCAAACACGATATTCTTATCAGGGTGGTAGGTCACGAGGCACTCCTGGAGGGATATTTACCATTTCTTGCGAACGTTCACAACAGGCTTGCGAATTCGCAATCCCTGTGAATGTTCATAATTTCTTAGGACATATCTACTAAGCTTGAGAACGGCTGTGAACGTTCGCAAAGTGTTCGCAATTTGAGAGTGCTCCTGACCAGTCGCAAGGCCTTGCGAACACTAAATAACTCTACAAAACCGAGCCCAAACCTATCCTATACCTAACCAAAACTATACCTAAACATAACTCCGTAGTGTAGTGGTTAGCACGCTCGGTTCACAACCGAGAAGTCCCGGGTTCGATCCCCGGGCGGAGCGAAGATAGATGGGTGGTCTTTCCTAAAACCCGAGCCCCTGTCCACCCAGCAGTGAATGGGTACCGGGTGTTAGCCGGGGGTTTGTGACCCCCTCCCGGGGTGGTGGTTTCGGCCAACACTAAGCTGCAGCGGTAGATCACTATGGCTCTGAGGAATTATCCTCTAAACCAGTGGTTCTCAACCTGGGGGCCATGGTGGGTTGTTGCAAATTATACATTTCTAAATAATGTTAGGAATCTGAATAAAAAAAAAAACTTGCATCACTGTCCTGGCAAAGAAAATTTTCTTGTTTTAATAATTAATTGATTAATCATTAAGTTGACAATAAAATTTTGTTACATAATATTGTTACGAATGTGTGTGTACGTGTGTATGTATGTATGTATGTGTGCGAAATTGTAATTGTTTGTGCAGTGTAGGTGTGATAGAAAACGCGGAGGAGAACGAACGCGTATGAGACGGGTGAGAGACACGGGCGGTGAGTGAGGGTGAGTCACCGGGAGACAGAGGGAGAGAGGCGATCGAATGATCTCAGTGTGGCCTGGGATATCATCACGCAAACATGTGGGTATAATTGATTCTAAACCATATACTGTGTTACTTATTTTGTTCGACAATTATAAATGCGGTCGCTGTTTTTCGTGTGTGAAATATTTCTTATTTTTTGGTATCATTGTTTTTCATGCTCATTCCCTACTTAGGTATTCCTGCTTTTTTTTTTTTAGTGCTAATATTGATGTGACTCGCTATTCTTATTATTATTTCAATTGGGGCAGTGCTTGTCAAAGGAGGCGTGTTCTTGCTGTAGAAAGTACATTTCAGCTTGCTAGCTTGAGTGTGAATGTTTATCATCTTTACTCTCTCTGTGTGTATGTTTGTGTATGACTGTGTGTGTGCTTAATTTGTGAGTCCATGGATGTGTTATGTATGTGGATATTTGTGTGTTTGTCATTTTATCACTTGTCCTATTCATCTGTCCTTCATTATCATTCTTTTGTCTTATCACTTAATGTTTGTTCTGATGTTCTGTCTTCTTTATTTTCCGTAGATTTGCGATGGCTACTAGTGTTAGTAAGAAGCGGAAGTACAGTGAAGAGTACATTAACTACGGATTTACATCAATCCTCGCTGATGGCATCGAGAAACCTCAGTGTGTACTGTGCTTCAAAGTGCTGGGGAACGATTCTATGAGGCCTAGTAAGTTGAAGCATCATTTGCTGACCATCCATCCACAGTATGCTGAGAAAGACCCCGATTTCTTCAGGCGCCACGAAAGTAGTTTGGGAAAACAGAAACTGGATGCGACTGGTGCTTTCCAACAACAGACCTCAAGTGTAGTTGAGGCATCATACGAGGTTGCCCTCGAAATAGCGAAGCAAAGAAGCCCCACACAATTGGTGAAACCTTAATCAAGCCATGTACTTTAAAGATGGTCAAGCGTGTTCTTGGAGATGCAAGTGAACGTAAAATTCAACAAATTTCCTTGTCAAACGACACAGTGAAGCGGAGAATTAATGAAATGTCAGATGATATAAAGGAAAAAGTGATACAGGAGATCAAATCGTCTCCAACTGGTATGTTTGCAATACAGCTGGATGAGTCAACGGATGTGAGTTCTTGTGCACAGCTACTCGTGTTTGTTAGGTATGTTTTCTTGTGCGATATCAAGGAAGAATATCTGTTATGTACACAGCTTGAGACCACCACAACAGCTAAAGATGTGATGGAAAAGCTATCTTCTTTCTTCAAAGCTAGCAGGATCCCCTGGGAAAATTGTTGTGGAGTCTGTACAGACGGGGCTCCAGCGATGCTGGGATCAAAATCAGGGTTCCAGAAGCGTGTCAAGGAAGTAGCTCCGAATGCCAAGGGGGTTCATTGTATGATCCATCGTTTTGCACTGGCGTCGAAAACCCTCCCTGATGAACTTTGCAAGATCCTGGAGGCAGTGGTCAAATGCGTCAACTTTGTAAAAGCTGGAGCTCTGAACTCTCGCCTTTTCCAGAACCTTTGTAGAGACATGGATTCGGAGCATGAAGCTCTCCTCTTTTACTCCAAAGTGCGCTGGCTTTCTAAGGGCAATGTGTAATGCCCGTTATTCGGAAGAGATAGGGTGGGAATTCCTATCATACAATTCCCGGGTTATGTCCGTAAGCAATTCAATCTTTTCGTTTCTCGTGAAATTTATCTTCTTTCTTTCCATCTATCACTTCTATCTTCCTTCCTTCCCTCATTCCCTCCCCCCATACACTCCGAGTACGAGTCAAAATTCGTGGGACACTTATTTCGCGATCATTGATAACTAGTAGATTCACAACTTTTCATCCTCTCCTCACCCTCCTATCAGATCAAGGAACACTCTTAGATTCTTAATGTCATTCAAAATAGTCACCATAGTGTAAGATCAAGTTCATACATGAGGAGGTTAGTCGTGGTCTTCGCTAAATTGAGAGTCGACCAAATTTCTATCACATCTCATCATACCTCGTCGCTCTAAAACACGTGTTCGAAGGCTTCCCACGACGGGAGGACATCTTTCCCTGGGTATTAGTGTAAAAATATTAAATTCTTCTATATCAAAGTTAAAGAACTGTATTATAGGCAGCCATTTCATAAGTATCCTTGTTTCATTAGTTAATTAGTCATTCATGGTCTGATAATCCCTTCAGGAGAGGCCAGGTTCATAGAATCCGAACATTCCCCTTTTTCCCGCCACTAAGCCAAATCTCGCCCTAGTCACCCCGAGGGACGCCAGTCTCTCCTCCATCCCTCTCCAGGTAAGACCTCGGTACCTCGCTCCTATTCCCCCCCCCCCCTTCCTTGTTATATTATATCTATCTATATTTCTATATAAATATAGGTAAGAGTTGGTTAGCTTTTCATTAACGCATAGGAGGCCTGGCCTGTCCTTATAAGTGTTATTAACGCGAGTCTCTCCTCCATCCCTCTCCAGAAACCAGGCCACATGGTACAGTGAATCCCCACACCAACTCATTACTCTCACATTTTCTCTCCTATATATATATTCCATGTATACCTATAGTGCTTAGTTGATACGGACATAGGTGGTAGTTCTAAGAATGTTTCAGTGAGGGAGGTTATGCTCTGTAGAGCTTGCCCGTTCCAAATTAGAGTTTGTATATGTGTCTAAGATCTCAAACAGAGAAATAATGTTTCATGGTGAATAAATAGGATGATGTTTCAAATATAGTGCGTGTGTCATTTAGTAGAAACCTCAGGTGATTATTCTGTGTTAGGACAGTAATTCCCCACACTTCCAAAAGAGTCAGCCTTACTCGGAGTAATTCTAAGTATCAACCACGACTACCAAGATAAATCTAATGTATATCTATTCAAACGTGCCCAGGAAGTAAAACCATAGAACTACTTGCCTGAGCTGGTGGCAGCATTTCCCCTCACTCCTTAACTCCTACCCCTACCCCTTTCCCTTAAGTTCATTCCCATTTCAGTACTCTCCGCAGCGAGAAGTGTTCGTACTATAAATAACTAGTGAAGTTATAAGACAAGTTTCAATTCTCAATTCAGTGGTAATCAATGTAAAATCCTAACCAATTAATTTCATTCAATAACAAAGGTGCAAGCAACAACCCACGAAAACCCTGGCACCACAAATGTTGTGAATCGAGTGTTTGAACTTCGGGGGGAGCTTAAATTGTTCCTGGAAATGCAAGGGAAAGATGATCTGTTGAGTCACTTCAATGAGATTTTGTGGGAGCCACGTCTTGCATATTTAGCAGATATATTTGAGCAGCTAAATAGGTTGAATCTGAAGTTACAGGGCAAGGAAAGAAATGTGTTTCACCTGATGGATTGTCTTCGTGGATTTCTTGCCAAGCTCCAGAATTGGCAAAGGAAAGTCGGTGCCGGAATGTTGCCATGTTTGAAAACCTTTCAGCTGTCCTTGACGAGAATGAAGAAGATAGTCTGCTTGACCCATTACTTAAAAGGGAAATCACTCAGCATCTGAGATCCTTGGAAAGTGAACTTAATAGGTACTTCCCAGAATTCGAGGAGGAAGAAGGGAAGTTGGTAATGAATCCATTCTCTGGCACTCTTGATATTACTACCATTCCCAGTGATGTTCAGGGCGAGTTCCTTGATCTCAAACATGATTCTGCTGCCAAATATCTCTATGAAGAAAAATCTCTGAATGATTCAATGCATCAGAATGGTTCAATGCATCAGTCATATCCAAAAGTCAGTGAGATTGCACTTCGACTACTCTTGCCTTTTTCAACTACCTATTTATGTGAGTCTGGTTTCTCCACCCTTCTACAAATCAAGAATAAGAGCCGGA
Source organism: Chionoecetes opilio (assembly GCA_016584305.1). Taxonomy (NCBI): domain Eukaryota; kingdom Metazoa; phylum Arthropoda; class Malacostraca; order Decapoda; family Majidae; genus Chionoecetes; species Chionoecetes opilio. Next base: position 62,719 of record JACEEZ010004221.1, on the reverse strand, counting down.
ACCGATTGGATGTGGACCCCGACATGAGATGTGCATTGTCAGTGACACAACCTCGGATTCGTCAACTGACTGAAAAGAAACAATATCAGCCTTCCCACTGATGTGTGATAAAATATGCAGAGATTAATTGAACTTTTTCCCAACCAGATTCAAATTTGCTAGTGTCCGCTAGTCTTTTGTAGGCAAGTGATGTAAGTGAAGCATATCACAGAAATCTATCAAATATAAGATAATTATGACTGTAAACTTTGTAATAAAGCAAGGGTGTTCTCTTCATCAACATTTTTTTTTTTTTTTTTTTTTTTTTTACCTATTTTGGCGGGGTGGGATTTGGGAGAAAAATGAAGGGGAGCCACACGAATGTTGAGAATTCATGAAGGGGGGAATGGAGTGAAAAAGGTTGAGAACCACTGCTCTAAACAAACAAACAAACAAACAAACAAACAATAACCTAACCAAACTCATATGTAATCTAACCTACCGTCAATAGTATTATTTCTGTGGTGGGCTTTCAAAAGTCCTAAGGATTCTTACCTACATCGTGGAAATTTCTTCATTCTGAGTATTTAAAAAAACATTTCCCATGCCGCAATTGAATAATAATGGCGTTACATGTACTACCAAAAATATATCGTTATTTCAGCCAGAAATGGTTAAGTAAGGTTAAATTAGATTAGGTTAGGTTAGAGATTGGGTTTGATTTAGTAGCAATTGATATCAAGAAAAAATGAAAGTTATCAATATACTATGGCAATGCGAACTAAAGCAATGTTTGCGGGGCTGGCCGGGAGGGGCGGGTTGGGCACCCCCTACACATGTAAACTAAAATTTATTTCCGACAAAAACGAATGCCAGATAAATTTACTACACGACTATAGTGTTATTAATGTTATTGATGGTAGAAATACGGGCCATGCCTATAGCCGCCGCGGCTAGAGATACGGGTTCATACCTATAGCCGCCGCGGCTAGAGATACGGGTTCATCATACCTAGAGCCGCCACGGCTAGAGATACGGGTTCATCATACCTATAGCCGCCGCGGCTAGAGATACGGGTTCATCATACCTATAAGCGCTGCGGCTAGAGATACGGGTTCATCATATTTATAGCCGCCGCGGCTAGAGATACGAGTTCATCATACCCATAGCCGCCGCGGCTAGAGATACGAGTTCATACCTACAGCCGCCGCGGCTAGAGTTGTTCTTGGCACTCCATAATAGTAGATAAATGCTCAGTATGTAGATAAGGTGCTAGGCAGTGGTAGGAAATGTACACATTGCTGTATTCCGCGCCAAAATATGTAATATACACAAAATTCCTTTATATTGATTTTTATTGCTGCAATAATGCATTTCTTACAAGAAAAGACAATTCTTCTACGGTTTTTGGTCACAATATATCCTTGGTATTTGTTATTTGTAGTGAAAGAGTTATTGGAGTGGCGTTACTTTCACTGTTTGTTTTGATCCCAAGGAGCGGAGGATTCCTAGCTGGGAGCTATTCACAAGACTTTGATAAATAGTTCGCAAGGATAGCTCCCAACATTGAACAGCCCTCTATTCTGCGAACAGAAATTTGCGAACGTTCGTAGACTTGTGGTAAATATCCCTCCTGGACGTCTTCCCAGTTACGAAGCCACTCCTTGATCTTAGCCGCGGGCACCTTGCTAATTCGCCCCTCGCTTGCCTCTTCCTTGCTTGATGACTGCTCTTCCTCGGCGGCCTCCTCCTGCTGTTGTTGCTTAAGATGTTGCAGGTCATCTTTCGACAGTTCCTGCCCATGCTCCTCCACCAGCTCGTTGACGTCGTCGTCGCTCACCTGCAGGCCCAAACTGCACCCCAGCGACACAATCTCAGGTACCACCGGCTCGTCAGGCTCCGCCTCAATGCCACCGAAGTCACTCGCCGGCAGTGCTGCAGGCCACAGCTTCTGCCATGCAGCGACGAGGGTGCGGACGGTCACTTCATCCCATGCCTGCTTAATGAGGCGGATGGCTCCGAGGACGTTGAAATGGTCCTTCCAGAAGTCACGCAGTTTGATGTTTGTGCTGTCGGTGACGTTGAAGCACTTCCGGAAGAGAAACTTGGTGTACAGCTTCTTGAAATTTGCGATGACTTGCTGATCCATCGGCTGAAGCAGTGGCGTAGTGTTAGGGGGGAGATACTTCACGCGGTGATGAAGTGAGCAGAGGCAGAGGCGGCAAGGTCGTGGTCAAGGTCAGGAGGGTGGGCGGGAGCGTTGTCTAGCACGAGGAGGGCGCGGCGAGGCAGGTTGTTCTCGCGTAGATACTTCTTGACTGCAGGGGCGAACTCGAGGTCAATCCACTCCCTGAATAGGTGGCGGGTGACCCAGGCCTTGTTGTTGGACCGCCACATGACAGGGAGCATAGGAATGGAGATGTTGTTCGTCTTGAACGCCCGGGGGTGCGCTGAGTGATAGACGAAGAGCGGCTTGATTTTGCAGTCCACAGTGGCGTTGGCGCACAGTAGCAGTGTCAGGCGGTCCTTCTTGGGCTTGTGCCCCGGCAGGCTCTTCTCCTCAGCAGTGATGTACGTCCTCCTGGGCTTCTTTTTCCAAAACAGCCCAGTCTCGTCTGCGTTGATGACTTGCTGCCGCAGGAACCGCTCCTTGTCGACAAATTTCTTGAATTCAGCGACGTACTTTGCTGCAGCCTTGCTGTCGGAGCTCGCTGCCTCCCCATGAGGCAGCACACTGTGAAGGCCAGTGCGCCGCCGAAAGTTGGTGAACCAGCCACGGCTCGCCTTGAGACCTAGAGGTCTTTCACGCCTGTAGGAACTGTTGTTGAAGTCGTGAGGCGCCTACTTTTCAGGTCGTGGAATATTTTGAGAGCCTTCTCCCGAATAATCTCTTTGGAGATCCTATCGGCCCGCAGCTTCTTCTCGTTAATCCACAACAGCAGCAGTTTCTCCACTTCCTCCAGCTTGGGTGGTCGGTGGGACGGAGAACTCAGTGTGGTGCGTCCTTTGGCGGTGTCAGCATTTTTATCTCCTCTTTCTGCTTAATTAGGGTGCTGATGGTGGAGTGGCTCCGATCATAGAGCCTGGCCAGCTCGCGTACACGTGTGCCGCTCTCGAATTTCTCTATTATATCCTTCTTCTCCTCCAGCGTCAGGGGCACCCTCTTCCTTTTCAGTGCCTTCTCCGAAGCACCAGACTGCTTCTTGGGTGGCATGGTGGCACGTAGGGCGCGTAGTTGAAATAGGCCCGGTTCACACTTCATGTTTTTGCTGTCCGTAGTCTATGTGCGTCTTGTCATCAGTAACGTCACAGTACGTCACAGTGACGTCACTCCCTGCCTGTGTAGTGTGAACCAGGCTCCGCCGACCACCACGTTGCTGGAGCAGTGATGACGTCACTGACCTTGAGAGACGCGCGTCCCAGCTCACATTATTCGGAGCTCCCAATTCTTTCTCCGGGACTGCGGGAGTGACGGGGTGACGTCACTGTGACGTCACTGATCGCCACGCCCACGTAGACACGGACAGCAAAAACGTGTCGTGTGAATCCCGCCATAGTGGTAGGGTTTGTAGATGAAGCGGACGGGAAGTGTTGACTGCGCGCGGGAGAACAATAGACTGGGCACTGGACGCGGTCACGCATGTGCACGGCGTGGGTGGGTTGGCGGTTGACTGGAAAAACTCGCTCAATTGCCTGGCAACCGTGACGTGGTTGGATACCAAGTTAGCCGTCGTAAGCAAAACTAAAATATTGAATATTTTTTTGGTCGGATAGCGCGTTGGTCGTAAGTCAAATACGTCATATGCCGAGTACCCCACTGTATTACACTGCTCAGCGTGCCAGTCAAGGTGCTTGCCCATCTATTGCTGACACGGATATATATATATTATATATATATATATATATATATATATATATATATATATATATATATATATATATATATATATATATAATATATTATATATATATATATATATATATATATATATATATATATACATATATATATATATATATATACATATACTAGTTAATATATATATATATATATATAGTATATATATAATATACATAGATATATTATATATATATAATATAATATATATATAATATATATATATATATAATATATATATGTATTATATATAATATATATATATATATATATATATATATATATATATATATATATATATATATATATATATATATATATATATTATATATATAATATATATATATATATATATATATATATATATTATATATATATATATATATATATATATATATATATATATATATATATAATATATATATATATATATATATATATATACTCCTACATGTGTTTAAGTGTCTATATCTATATGAATTCGGAATGAGATTCAAGATGTATGTTTTATTCACAATTCGTACACCTAGTGTAATGTTGATCCTATATAATAACATTCATGATATTTTGCAGTAAATCAAGGTTTAGTACACTGAATCATTACAGAGACTAAGGGCCGATTTCTTAGTCGTCCCCTTTCGTTGGGGTCCTTACCAGCCATTTCCATCCCCAACAACAAAATCCGATTTCTTAGTCGTCTTTTGGGCCGCTGTTGGTTAGGACCGATACCATAGATTGGAACCTTTGGGTACGTCGGGTTGGGGAGCATATAGGGCCTCCCCAACAATGCTTACTAATGTAATTATTTATCAAATACCACTAATTCCTACTTCCAAATGGTTATATTTTCGGATCACCTGAAGATCCGTCACCCCAGAATGTCCACCTGAAGATCCGTCACCCCAGGATATCCCACCTGAAGAACCGTCACCCCAGGATATCCCACCTGAAGATCCGTCACCCCAGCCCACAGTGGATGTAATATATAAAATTAGTATTAACAAATATATTCCTTTGTGTTATGCATCTTCTTGTGAAAGTTTAAAGAAAAAAAGAAAAGTAATATACAGTGTTCCAAAATACAAAATACATTATACTTTACTCAGTATTCCAAAATACAGTACATTTATTTTGTGGATCTATACTTCAGGGATTCTTTTGTTTGGCATTTCCACAGAGAACCATCCTTCGATCTTGGAGTATTTTGTCCAATTCATCCAGTTATCACAAGTAACACACTTAACTTCACGCTTTAAAAATCTGTTTTGTTGAAGCCACCGAATAACTATACAGGGAGGTCCCGAAGATACGAGCAGTTAGGTTCCACCTGACATACTCGTAAAGCGAAATCTCGTATAACGAAACACATAACCAATGGTAAAATATAGGTTTGGTTCCAGGACCCCATCAATTAAAAAGAAAAAGAAAAAAAAAAAGACATGTTTTTCAAGCTAAAATAAACTATAGCAAACACAACAAACACACAGCGTCTATATTACCCACACTGTACTACCTATTCTGTAGAAAAAGCATTCTGAAAGAGAAAATAGCACAAAATAACATAACTGCACATTAATTAAACATAAAACATGCATAACAAGCAAAAAAGACGTAATGTAGGGGACGCAGCGTGATACAAGAGAAGGTAGTGTAGCGGTCCCAAGGCTGGGGCCGCACACCTGCTAATTACCCGTAAAGGTCAGGCCGCGCCATATGCTTAATTACCCTTCAGGTCACTCCCTGCTAGGGGTGACCTGACTGCGGTCCCAAGGTTGGGGTCGCACACCTGCTAATTACCCTTAAATGTCAGGCCGCGCCATATGCTTAATTACCCTTCAGGTCAGGGCTTGCTAGGGGTGACCTCACTGGGGTCAACCAAATCCCCCTTTGTCCAGCCCGGGAGTGGTAGGGCGCGCATTTTGAGCTTGATAATTTTACTCACCCCAGTTTGACTGTCGTATCATTGGATTTTTGATCTCGTATATTGAAAATAGACCCTAATTTACACATCTCGTATCATCGGGTTCTCGTATACCGAATGCTCGTATAACGGGACCTCCCTGTAGTGGAATCATCACACAACAGTGGTAGGACGCTATAGTTTGGAAGGTATTGCGTGCCATGGTCGACGGACTCCTATGACTAAATTTCTCAAGTTTTCAAGTTTCAAGTTTTATTTGAGAAAAGGTGGGGGAAGTTACAAAGAGGGAGGGGGGGGCTAAGAAAATTAATTTTAGCCCACTTACTTTTATATAGTCCTCTTACCTGACTGGAGGGGCATGACTCCTCTCTTTTACCCATTTGACCTAACCTCACTTGGAAGGTGAAGTCAGGTCAGGTCTTGACCCCACCTGAAGAACTGTCACCCCAGGTGTTGCCACCTGAAGAACCGTCACCCCAGGATATCCCACCTGTAGAACCGTCACCCTGCCAAACTCTGGGGTGACGGATCTTCAGGTGATCCATATTTTCTTCTGAAAAAGATGTAAACAATTATCAGACAACGCATCAACACGTTAGAGGGTTATAATGAAAGAAAAAGAAAAGTTTTAAAAGAACTTGGATGGCCGCGGTGAATGCACGTCACCAGCTGTCAAGCAGACAATATATTTTTCACGGCCATCTGCCTTAATTAATTATTTTATCTGTCACCCTATATTCTGATATACTTCAGTAATATTGTAGGTATATATGCGCAAGATATACAAAAGTATATGTGAACTTGTTATTATAAATAAAAGTAATAATTATAAATAAAAATTCAAATTATATATAATTTAATATAATATAATTTATATATACTCAAATATAACAAAATATAATTTATAAATTAAAGTAGAATATTATAAATAATCGTTGTTATTATTTATATGTGTGTAAATAGTAATTATTTACTGACTTTGGATGGAATATTTACATTTTTCACCACTCAGGCATACCAACAGTACCGAAGCTGCCGTCTTTCTTTCGTTGGGATCCTTACCATGTTGGGGAGCTCTGGTTCACGAAAACAGCGACTAAGAAATCGGATCTCTTTGTTAGTAAGGACTGTTACCAGGTTGGTAAGGCTTTTGGTTAGGGAGCTTAGCAAAGGACTAAGAAGTCTGCTCTAGTTGTAATTATCATACCGATATAGTCTGATTGTCTTATTATTTGTGTAAACAGCATACCGATAAAGGCGTTGGTATTACATAGGGAGACATTCCTTCAGAAATGTACCTTCTATTTCCTTGAGCAAAGAATTGTCAGATAAATTGTTTCTCACGTAATCCATCGATATCTTCACAATTGTTTTCCCAATTGAAATTGATAAAGGATTATATTGTTATATGTAGCATTACTGAAAGTATGTGATGCTGCACCCTCTGTAGACTGGCGCAGTTTTTCTGCATTACATTATTTCAGAATGTGTGCGTCATCTACTATTTCAGAATGTGTGTGTCATCTACTATTGCTTGTTCTACTTTCACACACCACGCTACCGGAAGTTACGTTAAATCCTTCGGCCACAACACGCTCAGTTCACAACCGAGAAGCCCCGAGTTCGATGCCCGGGCGGAGCGGACATAGATGGGCTGTTTCCTTAAAACCTTAGCCCTCAGCCCTTTCTTAGCCCCTGACCACCCCTATTGCAGGGAATGTGTACCGCACTGTACCGGGTGCATATTTCCGTGATTTGGAAGAGTATGTGGTCTAGGGATGTCAACAGCCAATCACGCTCGTCACAACTCGTGACGTCACATAAAGGGGTGGAGCTCAAGCGATCGCAGGGTTATAATCTTTGAATCTATGTTATGTTAATGTAGTATTTGCCAAAAGTATGGCATATAGCTCATAACTTATTAATATGTGGATGGGTGTTTAAGGGGGTGAAACAAAGTATGAGGTCATGAGGGGTGAGTTAAAGTTTAAGGGGGTGAGAGGGGAGGTATTGAAGGGGTGAAACAAAGTATGAGGTTATGGGGGGTGAGAAAGTTTAAGGGGTGAGAGGGGAGGTATTGAAGGGGTGAAACAAAGTATGAGGGTGAGAGGCGCGGAGGTATTGAAGGGGTGAAACAAAGTATGAGGTTATGAGGGGTGAAAGGGGAGGTACTGAAGGGGTGAAGGGAGGTATTTGAAGGGTGTAAGGGTAGTTATGAAGGGTCCTTCTTTCAAGCACCTGTTTCGTCTTATCAATTTCCTTTCGCGAAGCTGAAGTCATAATATAGCATAGAACATAGCATAGAAGCATATTATAGAACATAATATAGCAATATAAAGGGCTTAAATGGTATGAATATGGGCGTAATGGTATAAATAATGGGCGTAAATAATATGTAAAAAAAATTTGGTTTAACCCAGCGATCACGTACGTGAGCTCCACCCCTTTATGTGACGTCACGAGTTGTGACGAGCGTGATTGGCTGTTGACATCCCTAGACCACATACTCTTCCAAATCACGGAAATATGCGTACCGGGTGCTAGCCGGGGGTTTGTGACCCGCCTCCCGGGGTGGTGGCTTCGGCCAACACTAGAAGAGAGAGGAGAGGAGGAGGAGGAACAAGAGGAGGATAGGAGAGGAGAGGACCTACAAAGCGATACTAAAAAAAAGGCGGCCTCACACTAGCACCTTTAATATTTATATTATAATCTTTTAATAAATGGTAGAGGTCACAAGAAGAAGAAGAAGAAGAAAAGATTGATTTGTGTTACGGTAATGATGTGTGTCCGTCTCAATCTTAAGAACCATGTCATTATTCGTGCTGAATCTAAAGTCACTTACTCATTTTCAGATGAAGTGAAAAACAAAATATGTAGGTTTTCTCTGAAAATGCTTCGTTACAGAAGTATATAAACTGGATGGTAAAAATGTTGACTCAAATAACAACACCTTCTCAACACTCTAGTAACTGTTTAAGCTGAGTCTAGTAACTAGTTCGAGGTAAAAATTAATATGACAAGACAGAAGAGGTTGCCAGATGTATTATACCTTATAGCTACCGACAAGATTGTTAAGTGTGCAGTTTTTTCCTTATCATTATTGCTTTTTTGTCTGTATGCCTCCGGGCGATAATAAAATCATTAATATTATTATTATAATAATAATAATAATAATAATAATTATTATTATTATTATGTTGTGCTGTATCCGTAGTATTGCATTATATTAGTAATAGTAGCAGTAACAATAGTAGTACCGTAGATAACAGTGAAGTCGCCAGTTCTACGTTTCTTTGTTATTTACAGACGTGTGGTGGCGTTAATAGTTACATTTGTACATCCATGATTTCAGGAAAGTTAGAAGGGTCTATCTGGAGAGTCTGTGTCATTTTGTGTCTTCATCTGTGTCATATTAGGGCTATAAATGAACAAATTACAAAAATAAAACCGAGTGGCGACCTCACTATACCTACTACAGTAAAGTCGCCAGCTAGTATTTTAACCCAACAGTTGAGTCGCCACTCTGGGGAATTCAGGGAAATTAGAGGTAAAGTAAAACAAGTCTCTATATATATTAGCTGCGGAAGATGCTTGGATATATAAAAATTCTTCTGCCAACGTGAAAATAAATTCTATTCAAGTTTGAAAGATCTGACAAGTCTGCGTCCTGTCGCCCGAAAAGCTATTGTTTACTATCTGTCATCGCGCGAAGAAAAACGTGAGAAGCAAAATGCGCAACAGTTATATTTGCAGATACAAAGCATAAAACAACGCTGAAACAGGGTAAATTATACAATCATGATATAAACTACTGTGTAACATCTTCAGTGGCACATAAAAATCAGTAGTGATGCTATAATTCGTAATATTTGGCGCCTGGCGACTTCACTGCAGGTGGCGACTTCACTGTTATCTACGGTAGGTATTACTAGTAGCAGAAGTAGGAGTAGTAGTAGGCTAAACGCACTTTGCCGAGCGTACTACAGCACATCAGTGCTACATATTTGAATTCAGGAAACGTTTTGTGTGTGTAATATGCCGCAAATGACTTAAAATATGCGTAATTATCGCAATCACGCAGTCATGTCTGCATGTCATGCAAGTCGTCGAACTGTCGCCAAAGGAGCGTCACATCTCTTTATCACTGAGAGAGAGAGACACTGACCATAGACCACTGTATACCTGGACCAAGGAATATAGAGGACAAGGAAGGTGGTGTCCTATGGCAGCAGAAAATCCCTGCGCTATGCACTTGCTGGCGCTTAGATGGCGCTACCGTCGCCTCTTCAGGGAATGTAAACAAACAGGCCCACAAGGGCCCACATGGCTACTGACACCCCAGACGCAAGAATGAGAGCGGCATCCCCCCACTGCAGGTGCACAGGAGAGCGGTCCTGTGCCAACAATACCACTACATCATGTCCCTGTCGCCAGCCCACCCCCTCGCCGCATTCTATGCCACCTCTGGTGTAGATCATCACACTCCATTCTGGCTTCCTGGAGCACGTCAGCCTCTAATAATCCGTGCACTGCTGGCCCACTCAGTGCTGCACCTGCCTCCACCTCCTCTACAACCCACCAGCCCACACTCCCCAGTCCCACCCTGGCACGACATTTCTCATATGGTTGCCCTGCATATCCCTGACCTTCCTCCCAAACACTCAGCTGGCATCGTGGCAAGAACACTCTTCAGAGAACTGGACCTCTCCCTCTACCACCATCACCTCAAGGTCTACACTGACGGCTCCCACTCCCCCACCCTTCCTTCTACTGGCGCTGCCATCTACGATCCCCGTTCTAATCTCTGTAAAACATGGAGGCTGCCTCCTGAGGCTGACGTCCTGACGGCGGAACTTTTTGCCATCCGCCAGGCCCTATCTGGCTTACCTCAACACCACCTACACATGTACCAGGGCTGTGATCTACACGGACTCTCTCTCCTCCCTCCATCTCCTCCTCTCCCGTCGCCCGGCATCCTCCACTGTCCTCGCACACACCCTTCAACGGCTACTCCTCTACCTCACGTCAGTGGGCTGGAAGATCACCCTGCAGTGGGTGCCTTCCCACTGCAATATCCGGGGCAATGAGGTTGCAGATCAGGCCTTCCATGAGCTCCGCTGAACTTACCCTAGAGTCAAGTCAATTTCACCCTAGATTCTTACGTTTTACCCTAAATAATCGGCTCGACTGTATATTCGATTATAATATACTAGCCTAGATTATAATATAAGTATATACTAGCCGCAAAGCCGCCCCCCGGGCGGACTTTTTGGCTAGCTCCTGCGGAGGGTTAATGGTGGGCCGAAGGCCCACCAAACACAGACTCTCCAGATAGCCCCTTCTAACTTTCCTGAAATCATGGATGTAGAAATGTATGTATTAACGCCAACCCATTCACATCACCCCCAACCCATTCACTCACCCATTACCCATCACCCCCCCCCCATTCACTCACCCATTAACCATCACCACACACCCATTCACTCACCCATTACCCATCACCCCCACCTATTCCCTCACCCATCACCCATCACCCCCCACCCATTCACTCACCCATTACCCATCACCCCACCATCACTCTACATCAAGGTTTCCTCAATTCTCGCAACTCACTTTTTTTTCACAATTCTCGCTAATAGGCTGCTAAAAAAAAGAAGAAAAAAGTGATCGGATCATCCCCAAAATGGCCTTAAAACCTTCCCCTGGTCAACCTGGTTCCAAAACTGTGACATATGATGGGATTGCGCCACGGGGGGCGGAACCTATAGCACACACACACACACACACACAGACATACACACACACACACACACACACTTCACTTATATTATTATAGAAGGATATTATAGAAGGGGCTATCTGGAGAGTCTGTGTTTGGTGGGCCGAAGGCCCACCAAACACAGGTGGTGGGCCAAAGGCCCACCAATAGCCCTCCGCAGGAGCTAGCCAAAAAGTCCGCCCGGAGGGCGGCTTTGCGGCTAGTATATATATATATAATATATATTATTTATATATATATATATATATATATATATATATATATATATATACAAACACAGACTCTTCAGATAGCCCCTTCTAACTTTCCTGAAATCATGGATGTAGAAATGTATGTATTAACGCCAACCCATTCACATCACCCCCAACCCATTCACTCACCCATTACCCATCACCCCCCACCCATTCACTCACCCATTACCCATCACCCCCCACCCATTCACTCACCCATTACCCATCACCACACACCCATTCACTCACCCATTACCCATCACCCCCCATCTATTCCCTCACCGATCACCCCCCACCCATTCACTCACTCATCACCCCACACCCATTACCCATCACCCCACCCATTCACTCACCCATTACCCATCACCCTACATCAAGGCTTCCTCAATTCCAATGATCTGAAACTCGAGAAATGCCAGTGGTCGCTGGCAGTTTTAACTCAAAGGTTGGTCTACTGTGTTTTGGCTCCGCGACTAATATTTTTCATAAATTAATTTCGCGATAAACATTGATGCACCGCATCTGAATACCAAAAAATATAGTTCTTCTGTTGTTCTACTAATTATATGGATGACATGCATTACGATGGAACGTTCTATAATAGCAATTTAATGCAAATTACTCGCCTCGAGTAGCAAAGCTTAATATATTTTTTACATGTATATTGTGGCATGTAAAATTTGGGCGATGTTCACACTGTTTTCTAAGACAGTACTGCTGCGTCTGGCAAACGCTTGTCAAAATACAATAAGCAATGCCTTGGAAAAACGAAGAATAAAGAATGCCGAAATCGGCTTGTTGCTGCGACAATGTAGGTTATAACTGTGGAGGCGACGTGCCGCGGCGGGGAGTGGTGGGCGGGGAGATTGTGGCGGGGAGATTGAATCAAAACATTATGACTTCACGCGTCGACTCATTGCACTTCCAGGCTTTCTATCTGATTGATACACAATAATAACAGGAAAATATGACTGCCTAGGTATAGATAACTTCTAAACATTCGTTATTGACTATACAATATCATAGAGTAGCATTTACCTCGCCTCCTCAACTATAACCTACGTAGGTTATATACAATGTTTTACAGAATCAGGCTTCTATACAATATACATATAGAAGAAAATCGTTCTTAATATTATACTTGTGTGTTTTAAGTGCAGTGGAATAAGCCCATATTTTTCTTTCAAGTTGACCAACTTTTCACCAAATTGTGAGTTAAAACTGCCAGCGACCACTGGCATTTCGGAGTTGCAGTTCTCTCTAATTCTCGCAACCCACTTTTTTTTCACAATTATCGCTAATAGGCTGCTAATAAAAAAAAAAAAAAAAAAAGTGATCGGATCATCTCATAAGTGGGCTTAAAACCTTTCCCTGGTCAACCTGGTTCCAAAAATGTGGTATATGATGGGATTCCGCCACGGGGGGCGAAACCTATACCACACACACACACACAACACACACACACACACACACACAGACATACACACACACTTTCGCTTTTTTTTTTTTATTAATATATATATATATTGTGTATACAAAGAAAAAGGAAGTAGGTGAAAATCCATATTTTTTATTGAAAACAAAAACAAAATAGTAAAGTTAAGCCAGTTTAGTTTGTCAAGTTTTAATATTTCCATTAAATATATATTTCTGGCTTAATAAGAACACACTTTAACAAAATAAGTATTGAGAATAACTGACTAAGAATTATATTGACCTACAAATCTTTCAAACACATTAAAAGTAACAGGTACATATACATATTTGCATATTTACAGGTACATATACATATTTGCATATTTACAGGTACATATACATATTTATATTTATACATATTACATATTTGCAACCTCTGAACACGTTGCATCACTTTTGACATTATTGATTGCTTTTAGCATATTGTCCTCAATGTTCAGGTTATGTGAAGTTATTTTCAAGCGTTTCATGTGATATGTGATTGTGTGCATTAAGCCACTTAGGGTTTCATTTTTAAGAGAGGATCTTTGGCAAGTTTTAGTTAGATTTAGTTTGCTGAAAAAACGCTCAACCGCTGCATTTGAAAAGGGTAGTGAGAAGAGGGTGGATATGACTATGGTTAAATTGGGATAACATGGCAGTCCTGCATCATTTTTTCTATTCAGCACAATATCCCAATACTTTGTGAAGTGGAGTTGATTAGAAAGTTCTTCATCCAAACAGTGCAGTCTCCATTCTTCATCCACAAGATTTTTATTGGCATACTTTGGTAATTGTGGCAGTTCATCAAATATATATGCTAAGGATGGAGGATTGTGAAGAGTGGGGCAGGTGTATCCAGCTTCTTTCCTGTGAATACAGGAGTGAGGCAAGGGTGCGTCCTTTCCCCATCACTTTTCAACGTTTTGTTGGCTGGGTTTTGGGACAAGGTTGTAGATCAAATGTTGTGGACATCCGTCGGCAACACCAAGATCACTGGTCTTTTTTTTGCCGTGATGCAGTAATCTTTGCTGGCCCGGGGGGGGGAGGTCTTGGGTGATGGCTCGGGGCGCTGCACCAGGAGGCAACCCTTTTGGGGGACTTAAAAGGTCTCCTGGCTCAGACCAAGGTCCATTTTTGGGACTTACTAATGAAACGTACAGTCTTTCTGGCTGTGGCGAGGACATTGAGATTTTTGGAAAGTTTTACTACCTTGGTCCGCGTCCTAATGACGGGGGTCACGTAAAAAAGCCTTACGGCGGATTGGCATACCCCACGGTGTTAGGGGCCCCCCCGGGGGGTATTTGGCGTTGTGGGGACCTGTGCAGGAGGAAAAGACCCGGGATCTTAAAGCCCTTTTGTGCCCTGTCTTCTCTATGGTTGTGAGACATGGACACTAAATATGCTTAAAGAACGCTCAATCCCTTTTGGGGTAATAGTGTCTTCGCAGAATCAGGGGGTTCGCTGGGATATTACTGTAAAAACAGCGTTGCACCGTGAGACTGAATCGGGCCTATTACCTACTGTCCGTCACGCAACTTCGGCTTAGGGGCATGTGGCCGCTACCCTGCCCCCGATTTTTCCCCATCGGGTTGTATTGAAAGAGCAACCCGGTGTGGGAGGCCCAAAGGGGCGCCCAAAAGGGCTCGTGGCGGGGGCAAGTTGATTTTTCTTGTCGAAGCTGTTTGGGTAGGGGAAAAGGGGCCTGCAGGGAAAAACTCGCGCGTAGTGACCCCCGGGAGTGGGTCGTGGGGGTGGGCGGGGCGACGGCCCCCCGGCGTATGCCCCCAATGATTGTTGATTGTTGATGGAGGATTCAAGTTGATGCAGAACGGGGGTTAAAACGGGCCACTGCTTCATAAATTTTGTCATTGAGTGAATATTTTTTCTGAATCGGGGAAAACAGCTTAAATCAAAAAGATGAATGACTTATAAAACTGTGAAATTTCTGCGCTATTACTTTTCCCCCGTTTTTTTTAGATCCCTTACTGTTGCTGATGCCTCACTCCTAGATTACATTTCAACAGGATTAAGACATTTTAAAAAAATTGTTGACAAGGACTAAGAATAAAATTCAGCATTCTTAACAAAGCTCCATCCATAAAGTCATCAAAAGCTTCGAATGATTTTTGCATTTTATTTTTCGGAAAAAAAAATTGGAGCCTCAACTGGAAGAACGTATTATAACTATTGAACTTCCCAAAGTTGTAACCCAGAAATTCGGGGTAGGTTGGGTAAGCTTGTTTTTTCAAGGCAGTAACAATCATATCATTTACATTGTTGGGTCACAAAATGTTAATTCTGTGAAAAAACTCCAATCCCTCCACTGTTCACCTAGCAATTTTTTCACACTGCCTTACAGACAACCACCGGTAGGGCCGGGACCCGGGATTTTATGGGTTAAATAAAAAAAAAAAAATTGAAACTCTTTAAATTGCATTTGCCTTTGGAGCTAAGACTAAATTAAATGGCAAAAATGTTACGGCATAAATCTTCAACATATTTTGGGAGTTTGAGGCAAGCATTTGAGCACAAGAAATCATGTGGCATGAACTTTGACAATTAAACTTGAGGCAAATATTCTTTTAACAATAGTAGCTCGAGGGTTTTGGGCTCCCATCATCACATTTGTAGTGTCAAAACAAAACCCAACAATTTTTAACAAAATTTTTTTTTGGGATGTAAAACTTTCCTTCATGGCTTGAACAGCCCCTACAGCTGAGCTATCATTAACCTCTATAAAATCTACGAAAAGTTCCAGTTTATCTTTCTCAAAAATGTGCTAATACGCACAATTGTTTAGTTTTAACCTCTCCTGTCTTTTGTCTCATTTTAAAATTCAAAAAAAAGCCTTTCACGAAAATTTTCCAAAGATTTCAGTGCCGACAAAAATGTTTCCAAACACTTGCCCCTTTTTTTGTTTGAGGCTCTTTGTTTCCCCTTCTTACTTTTTTTAAAAACATCGCATCGGGAAAACAGGGGCTTTAGGAGGCTAGAAAGGGGTTCACAAAAGGAAATGGCAAGTGTGTTCTGATAGAAAACACACACCCCGAATTAAATTTTCCGTGCAGACTTTTCGTGGTCTTTGCAATATAAATGGAAACTGCTTTGTCTTAAAATTTCCCAAATTTTCTCATCGGGGCAACACTAAACCCCCCCAGAGCGAGACGAAAGGGGGATTTATGAAGGGTCACCAGTAGATTTCCGCTACCCTTTAAACAAAAATAAAGTTTCGTTGTAAAAAAAAGGAAAATTTAAAACCCTTTTTACGTCAATGAATCCTTTGAATTTGAATTTAATAAAACTGGAAAACCCTATTACCCTAGAATTCCCTAGATTATGCTTAAACCCTAACCGCTACCCTAAAAGGGGGTCTGATCCCATTTGGGTTTTTACCCTAAAGGGGAAGCACTGTTGCAGATGCTGCCCTGTAGCGGTTCAGGATTTTTGGTTTTTTTTATCCAAAGAAGGGTTTGTGTTTTTCGGATGCCATGTAGCGCGGCCAGAGGTACGATGATTAATTTTCATTTCATCCCCGCCGCGGGGGGAGAGGCAACGTTTTTGCTCCCGGGGTCCTGCCCACCCCAGCCGACCCCCAAACGGCGGAGATTTCCGTTGGCGGAGTAATTCGCCGTAGGATATCTGGGGGATTTAACCTTTTCTCTTTTCATCTTTATACATTTTTTTCTCATCTTCACTGTCTTTTTTTAAAAAAGTATATCCTTTTGCGTCCTTTTATTACCCAGTAATTTTAATATAAAAATAGCACACTCCATGGAGACAAAATCTTTTTTTAAAATAAAAGGAAGCCGTAGTTTTTTTTTTTTTTTGCTTTTTTTACTCAATCAGGGGAAGCGAGCCCAATTGAAGGGTTTTTTAATTTTTTTGTTCTTCGTGGGTGAGCCTTTTTACAAACGGGAGCCCTCCCCCTGACCATTTTTGTTCTCCGTAAAAAACCCTAGTGCCATTTATAAGGGGAATGGCAATTCCCATTTGCAAAATCATTTTTTTCATATTTATCATTATTTTCCCCTTCACGTTTTTTTTATTTTTTTGTTACGTTGTAATTAATATCACCCTCATAAAAATTTTTTTCGAACCCTTTTGTTTTGGTAGTAATTTTTTTAAAATTTCCTTTTTTCCTTTTTTTTTGGTCAGGTGAATTTTTTCCGGTTTTTTTTTGGGTTTTTTTTTTTTTTTTTTTAAAAATTTTAATTTTTTTTTTGGTTTTTTTTTTTTTTTAAAACTTTTTTCTCTCATTTAGGGGAAAAAAACGTTTTTTTATCCTTTGGGGATTTTAAATTTTTTTAAAGTTTTCTTTAAAACCCAAAAACAAACCCACACGACAATAAATTACATTGACAAAACCTAAAAATAAATAAATTCCCTTTTGTTAAAAAAAAAAACATTAAAAAAGAAAGATCCCCACCCTCAATGCCTAAAAAACCTGACCAAAGTCTTTATTTACGGTGAAACCAGGCACGGGGTGTGTTGCGAGGCCGTGGTGTGTATGACAGGTTGGTGTTATGGAAAGCGAGAGAGGCTAAGAGTGCAGTGTTAGAAACCCAGTGTGGTCTGACCAAAGAGCGAACGCGTATTTTTCTCGTCCACTAAAGGGCGTCAGCCCCGTACCACAGGGCCACGGGTACGGCGCGGGCCCAGTGGCCCCATAAAGCTACCCCGGGGGATTACAGGGAATTTTAAATGAATCAAAAGCCTTTGGCCAAAAATCAAAAAAACTTTCTTAATTTGGAAATGTTGAATTGAAATAGTTGTTTCGTACCTGTTTTTGATATTTTCTACATCCCTGGTGTCATTTCGTAACCAGTAGTCAAGTTCAACTCTGCCGACTGTACGAAACACTAGGTTTCATTAGACTACGAAAAAACTTTTGGTAATAATGGACAGAGTTTCGCGGGCGTTTTCAAGACACCACTATTTTTGGTAAAAATTTGGAAGAAGCCTTCACCCCTTCTTTTTTTTTCTTCCCCCCCATAGCCCCCAAAGCCTGGAGAACTGGCGGAATACGGGGTTTTTTTGGGGAAAGGGGAAACAAAAATAAGTGATTTAGGGGTCCCAAAAAAATCATCAAAGTCACTATAAGTAAAAAACTAACCTAAACCTAACCTTAACCACAAAGTATACCTAAACCCAACCTACCTTAACCACAAAATAAACCTAAACCCAACCTAACCTTAACCCCAAATTACCTAACCTAACCCAACCTTAACCACAAAGTATACCCAACCTATCCTAAAACCTTTAACCCCAAAGATCCAAACCTAACCTAACCTTAAAACCCCAAAGTATAAAAAACCTAACCTAACCTTAACCACAAAGTTAAAAACCCAACCTAACCTTAACCACAAAGATACCTAACCTAACCTAACCTAAACCCTTAAACCCCAAAGTATACCTAACCTTAACCACAAGTATACCTAACCTAACCTAACCTTAAACCCAAAGTATCCCCAAAACCCAACCTTTAAAAACCCCCAAAAAACCTAACCAACCTCCTTTAAAAAAAAACAAAAAATATAAAACCCAACCTAAAACCCCCACCTTAACCCCCAAATATAAAACCTAACCTTAACCCCAAAGTAACCAATAACCCAACCTCCTTCCCCACAAAATATAACACCTAACCTAACCTAAACCTAACTACTTGATTTTTGGGACCTCATATTTCATACGGCCGGGGGGTTTCAGGCTCGCCCAAACCCGGGAACCCTTTTCGATGGAGTACAATAGCATCAATACTGCGGTATTCCTTTTAGTCAAAGCCAAAGGGGGTTCCAATATTTCCCATTTTTTTTTTGCCAAATAGGGGCTTTGTTTTAATGGGAAAGGGTTATTTTTCGCACCCCCCCCCCCAAAAAAAAAATTAATAATAAACCCAACCTAACCTTTTTAGGTTTTAATGAAACTTAACCTAAAATTAAATTTTTAAAAGAAACCTAACCCAACCTTAAAGGTTTTAATGAAACCTAACCCAAAACCTTTAAAATTTTAATGAAACCTAACCTAACTTTAACCCCAAAAATATCTTTTTTTTTTTTTTTTTTTTTTTTTTTTTTTTTCTTTTTTTGCGCAAAATTTAAAGCATCTCCCTTTCAAACAACACCGCTTTTTTAGGGAAACGCAGTCATTTGTTCATTCCGCATCAGTCTTATGCTTTTGCTCATCAAAACAAACACCGTGTAATAGTTTCGTTTTTAGCGCTCATTTAAATCTGCTCATAGCACTGCTCACTAGCAAAAATGCCCGTGTAATAGCGCCTTTATAATGAAATTTTTTAAAATTTTTAGTGATTGCATTTTTTTTATATTTCTTCCTCTTACTGAGAAAAACTTTGTATTGAAGTCGTCATCGGGATAGCTGGTTTTTATAGTAGCCACTATTTGCCTATAAATTAACTTGAGCTTATCTAGAAGGGAAATTCATTCTCCCCAAAAAAATGCCCCTGCATATATGGGGAGCGCTAGTTGGTGGGAAATAAAAAATCTGCTCTAGCCGACCTTAATTGTCCCTTTAAATTTAGTCTAGATCGGGAGCCGTTCCTATATTTCCCTATAGTGAACCTGGAAATGTTGGTACAGAAGGTTTTATGTTTGAAATGTAATGTACACATCCTAAGGATGCAGAAAAGGCCGGATCTAATTTGCATTTGTTGAGCAAATTTCATAATTGACCCCCTTTTGCATATTCTATTATCTTCTTATTAAGCCCCTATAGATTTTTTTAAGAAACTGCGCTAGGAAAAGTGATATGTTGAGTGTTAAAGTATCTTACTGAATATATATAACACACTCGATGAGAGACGAATCTTCTTATTTATTGTATTATCTAGGAAGAGCTCTCCCACGAGAGAGATGTCAAATTGAAGAATGAAAATAAGATGAAGACAGGAGGGTGTGGATAGACTGGGGGGTACTCCCTTGGGATTTTGCGATGGAGGAATACAGTCGGGGGCTGAAATGTAAAAAAATTCTTTGGGGGGCGCGCATGATAGGATTATCCGTAGTCATTTCCCTGTAATTCACTTATTTTTTTCAGGTAAACCAAACCATCCGTCCCTTATTGCTTTTTTTAACATAAATTTTCTACTAGACTGAGGCGGGGGAACTGGTCCCATAAATAAACGGGGCGGCTTTTTTTTCTCCCCTTTAAAAATGGGAAAGAAAATTTTCTCTCTTAACTAGAGGGACTTTTGCCTATTATCCCGTAAGCATGTAAGTAACGGGTTTTTTATTTTCCCATTTTTCCCCCTATTCCTTCAAAAACCAAAAGAAAACAGACTCTGGCGGGGGCTTTTCCCACATCTTAATTAAATTTCCCAGTTTTTATTAAAAACCTCCTACAAAATAACTTGTATATCTCTCACACTGTACCTTTTTTCACACCCTCTCTTACCTCGAATTAATCTTCCATCGTAAAATCCATTGACCTCCGTTCTGGGCCCTTTTCCCTTTTTAGCTTAAAATTTAAACTTCCCTCGTAAAGACTTGTTGCTGTGATATATAATACCCTTTGTAGCATACAGGGCCCCCGGCTATTCTCGTGGTCGTGGTGTATATGATTGATCAATTTATTCCTTAAATTGATGCCACTTTGCCCCCATCACTTCTAGGCCTTCCGGGATCTAAATTTCTATTGGGAAAGCTTCTTGTGTTACTCCTACCCTAATAACACTAAAATCGCCAGGACGTTTTTTTTTTATGTACAACGGTAGTGGCGTTAAAACTTCATTTCTACATCCCTATTTTTAGGGAAAATTAGAAGGGGCTTCTGGAAAGTCTGTCATTTTGTGTCTGCTCTGTGTCATAAAGATAGGGCTATAAAATTTTCAAATTAAAAAATATCAACAGAGTAGCACCCCCAATAGGCGCCCTCTGGTTTAGTATTTATATTTTACTCCCACGTCGTCCCGTCGCGCGAAAAAAAAAAAATGCAAAAATTTGAAACCGTATATACATGCAAACAAACTAAAACAACGCTGAAACAGGGTAGATTAACAGTCCCGATATAAACTCTGTGTATTTTTCTTTTGTGGCACTCAAATTAGACGATGCATAAATTTGATATTTGGCGGCTGGCGACTATATTTTATCTAGGGGAAAAGTTTCTTTTCTCAAATTTTCCCCTTTTGTCCCCCTTTAAAATACCCCGACTTTTTCTTCTCTTACTACGGTTTTTTTCTGTCCCCTTTTTCCAAGCCCTTCTCTGTTATCAAATCTTGTTGTTAGGTTTTTTCCCCTCCCCTTTTTCTTTTCCAAAGTTGGCATTTCTTTCCCCCTAGGTTAAAATTTTCAACTAAAACCATCTTTTGCTAACCTTTGTATTTTTTTTTTTTTTTTTTACGTTCTTAATTTTGAAAGGGAACCCCCAACATTTATTTAAAAATTCATATTTTGTACCGAGAGTTGGGGGAGTGCCGCTTGTTACTTTGTTCTTCATGATGGCTGCGTGTCCAGGTAAAGGGTAGGTCAAAGTCAACTGGTATGAATTATCCTCCCCGTTCTTCTGTGCCTCCATATCCTTTGCACTGATACCTCATACCGATCAAAAAAGGGCATCTCTACTTTGTAGTTGACCAGACGTTTTTTCATTATTGACTCAAGTCAGACCATTTCCCCCCCAAAAAACTCCATTGTGCACAGTGCTAATTGTTGATTTTAAAGAACAAATATGTTGATTTAGAATATTAAAATTTAAAAAAGATTTTTGCTTTGATTTAGAACATTTGCATGTCAAATAGGGAATATTTCGTAAATTTTGTGACATACCTTCAAAATGCTAATTAGACAAATTTTTGGGCAAAATAAAAAAATACCAGTAGCTCTTGCAGTTTTTCATCATTGAAACTTAAAAACCCAGGTCTAGAACCCCTAGGGAATTCTTAGGGGCTTAAAAAGGAAGATAATACGAATGTGCTAATTAGGGGAATTAGCGAATTGCTCAAAAAACAATTGCATCCGCTTTCTGCATCCCTTTGGATTGTACATTTTATTTCAAGCTAAACCTTACTGCTCAACATTCCGGGTTACTAAAGGGCATATAGGAACGGCTACCGTGTCTAGACTAAATTTAAAATATAAAGTCACTAGGCAATTTTTTTTTTTTTCCACAACTACTGCTCCCATATAGCATGGTGCTTTTGTGTGAGAATGAAATTTTCCATTCTAGATAAGCTCAAGTTAATTATAGCCTATATAGTAGGCTACTATGAAATACCAGCTATACCGATGACGACTTCAATACGAAGATTTCCTCAGATAAGAGGAAGTGAATATATAAATAAATGCAATCACTGAAAATTAAAACTTAATTCATTTAGAAAGGGGAACAAACGGAAAGCCAGAACCTGTCATGCCCTGCCACCTATAGCTACATGTAGCTACTAGGTAGACAAGGAAGGCCAAATGTTAACAGCAAAGCTACGCTACCTTTATTTACAACTATAGGATTCGTACAGTAATTAAGTATCTCATCGAGTGCGCTTATATCAATTCACATTACTGTGTAACGAGACGCAAAAGATATACGTAAAAAGACAGTGAAGGTGAGAAATAATGTATAAATAATGAGAACAAAATGAGGTCGCTACATGGTGAGATATGCCGAGCTGCCTCTTGACTGAGGAATGGCAGCTAGGCTGCTTCCTGACGGAGAACAAATCATGTCGCTACATGGTGAGATGCATTACACCGATATTGTGGAGGGACAGGCTGCCACCTGACGAAGAACAACAGGCAGTTGAGAGAGGCCGCTGCCTCAGCTGGTCTCGCTTCCCCGTGACTGAGGTGTGTCAGGCGGCCTCCTGACGGAGAAATAACATGCTGCCGTTACATGTTGAGATACCGCGCTGCCCGGTGACAGAGGGTTGCAAGGCAAGGCCTCCTGACAGAACGCCACGCCCTGTATACATGCAACCGTAACAAGCAAAGCTACGCTTCCTTGATTTACAAGAAGATTCGTCTCTCATCGAGTGTGCTTATATATATTCACATTACTGGGTAATACGACGCAAAAGATATACTTAAGAAAGACAGTGAAGATGAGAACAAATGTATAAATGATGAAGATGAGTGGGTAAATCCACCCAGAGTATCCTACGGCGAATTAATCCGCCACGGAAATCTCCGGCCGTGGGGTCGGCTGGGGTGAGGCAGGAGCCGGGAGCAAGCTGTTGCCTCTCTGCGCGGCGGGATGAAATGAAAAGTAATCATCGTACCTCTGGCGCCCTACATGGCATCCGAAAACACAACCTTCTGTATAACCAAACCTCCTGAACCGCTACACCGCCAAGATGGCACTCTCCGAGGTAAACATCACCCCCCTCCCGCTGCCGCTCTCCACCGCCAAGCGTCTAATCTCCAAAAAATGCCGCTCCGCCTGGGATAGGTCGCTCGGCGACGCCCTCTGTGCCACCTCCATGGGTCAATACCGCACAGACTCCTCCCCGCACCCATGGATAAGACAAACGTCCCGCGTCTTGGATGTCCCCCTCACCCGCCTGAGGATCGGTCACACAACCAGGATTGTGAACTGTACGATAATTATCGTATTTGTACGATAATTTGACTATCCGTACGATGTACGATGTATGGTTGAGAATCGTAAACGAAAATACGATAATTGACTCACAAATATAATTACATTATAAAGTCATACAAAAATTGTCATCGCAAAAAAAAAAAAAAAAATCTTTCGCTGTCAACTTCCGCGAGAGAGAGTTTTGAGTTTAACTTTTGGTCCTTTGCATGACATGGATTTGGACCGTTGCTTGCCGCATTAGAACGCAGATTGTGAGAGGGTATTTAGCAAGATTAACCTTACCAAGACAAAGGTAAGAAACTGACTTCTAACGGGAACCATACTTGGTTCTCTTCCCGCAGCGCAGTGTGTAGCCGGCCACACACACACCGGCGCGGCCTGTCCGGCCGACGAAAAGGGGCGTGGCTAGAGGCGGCCGGTGTGTGTGTGGGGGTGTTTTTCATCCGGCGGGGCCTGTCGCAGCGGCCGGATGAAAATCAGTCGGCGCTTGAAAATTCCGTCCGGCGCGGCCTGCCGCCTGCGTGTGTGTGGGTGCCTTCCGGCGCGGCCCGCCCCTCGCTCGGCCAGATAATGACTAATTGTATCAGCCGCGCCGGTGTGGTGTGTGGCCGGCTTTAAGCCAGCCACACACACACCGGCGCGGCCTGTCCGGCCGACAAAAAGTGGCGAGGCATCGTTCGCCGGACGAGACCCACACACACACCGGCCGCCTCATGAAAATATACAGTACACGTCGGACCACCGTGGTGACAACATGAATCCGCTGTCCGACAATGACTTGTTGGTGATGGCTGCATGTGCAGCCATATATAATACCTATATATAATACGTCATACTATATATAATACGTCATATATAATACCTATATTATCATAAATACAATTATAACTGGTACAATTAGTCATTATCTAGCCGAGCGAGGGGCGGGCCGCGCCGGAAGGCACCCACACACACGAGGCGGCAGGCCGCGCCGGACGGAATTTTCAAGCGCCGACTGATTTTCATCCGGCCGCTGCGACAGGCCCCGCCGGATGAAAAGCACCCCCACACACACACCGGCCGCCTCTATCCACGCCCCTTTTCGTCGGCCGGACAGGCCGCGCCGGTGTGTGTGTGGCCGGCTTAAGGGAAAAGGGAGATTGTGTTACTTTCATCCCTACACATGATATGATATGTCGATGACAACTGACACACTATCATTATAAGCGCCAGCTGACACAGGGGATAAAAGAATAGAGGAGGAACAGGAATTCCTTTTTTCTTTTGGGATGATAGCTATGTAGAGTTCTCGATTTTCAGCTTTTTTTGAGCAGTATAGTGTTTACTAAATATTTTTCTGTTTTATTTAATTTCATTTATTTTGGAAAAAATAAATTAACATGGAATTTTGTGTCATGATTGGATATATTATATATTTTGGTGAAAAGAGAAATTATTTTTATATGTGGAATGCTGAATTCAATGATGTATATAGTTATCTACTGACTATATTATTTTAGCTAAGGTTGTACGATAATAATCTATCTGAAAATACGATAATTTTGGTGGCTTGGTACGATAATGTGGGCTACAAAAGTTCACAACCCTGCACACAACACTCACGGCACACCTGCATCGTCTGCAGCTCACGCCCGACCCGCACTGCCCCTGGGCCAGAAGCCACAAAACACTTAAAGACCTTTTTTTGGTCGTTAGTCCAACGACGGAACCCACAGCGCGGAAAATTCGTCGATTTCGTCGTTAACGTGCACACTGGCCAACGACTGCTCAAGACCGGTATTAGCAGAGGTCGGAAGTCTCTAGACATCCTCATTATTGCTTGGTATGCTATGAAATATCTTTTTTATAGGTGAATGTAGACATATGATTGCATTTGGATGGATATTATTCATATATATGAGTAAAGAGATGAAATACAAGCAAGGGACTCATCTACGTCTGGCAGCGCGGCCTTCGGCAGCAGCAGCAGCAGCAGCATGAAGCCCGTGAGGTGGATATCAACACCAACTTCACGAAGGGAGATAGATGTCTTTGGTAATATTTAGTAGGGGAGCGAGAACCCTTGAGGAATCCTATGATCCCTGGTGCTATTTACAGGGTGGGAAACTGACTGTCTTCTTCAGGAAGGGACAGGTGAGGCGGTAACTGCGGGTTTTTACTCAAAAGTTTTGAGTGCGGCGCCGCTGGAGCGCCAGTCCTCCGCCACTGTAGGTTTGGGCAGGATTAAACGTCTTATTACTCGTTATTATACAACTTAGTGATTATGGTGAGATGTTATATATACTTGTCATTATCTAAATCAATGTAGCACCATGTGTCACCTTAAATAAGGGTGATTTAAAGATGTTATGATGAGGTGACTGATGGCGAGGCAGAGTGACGGAGAGGCCTTGCCGCGGGCCTCCCCATATCACAAATATTCACTATTTCAACCCACACACACATGCACCTTCTACCACCAAAACACTAGCAACACAGGCTCCTTACTTATACATCTTACTTTCTGATACATTAAAACTCCTTAAAACGCAAGCATTCCGAATAAAACGAGAATTAGTTTGAGATGACGAGGACAAGGCGGGGAGAGGCAGTCTGGCATGCCATTCTTCCCCGGAAATATGTCTCGCTGACTTGTGATTGGTCGAGAAGTTTTAAAAACTGTTTATCATTGGCTGGTGGCTGATGACGCGCTTGATGACGTCATTACTCGCCTTAGCCAGTCAGCGCCTTCCGACACGTTAACGACCGAAAAGGGAGGCGGTGCAGGAACGTCCCGGAGTCCATTGAGCACTTCCTGCTGCAGTGTCCTCGCTTCCACTCCCACCGACAACTTCTACGTGGTCAACTCATCGCCCTGAACGTCACCACCTTTGACCTGCCCACCCTGCTGGCCGCCGCCGCCGTCCACTCATCACAACGCCCCGCCGTCATCCGCCTCACCTGTGCCCTCCTGAGGAAGACTAATCAACTCTCGAGACTGTGATTACTTCACGGCTGTACACCAGGGCGAATATCGTCGACTTCGACATCACTGCCCTTCAACAACAACAACAAGACGCAAGAATGCCGCCCGTCGCCTCTCGCTATTGCTACTGTGTGTGTGACAAGAAGAGACGTAAACACCCTGGAGTGAGGCTGCAGTTGTTCCCGAAAGATGCTAGAAGGTATGTAAGTGTCGTTTTAAAGGATATTTGAGTCAATAAGAGAGAATCCAGAGTGACCAAATATCCTTAAAAAAGAACTACCCTTTATGAGCGCTCCCTCCCTTGCCTCTTAAGCTATCACTGGGCATGTCTCTAACTCTAAAGGGCTCAAGGTAGTCAAGCCTGCCACCGTGCTGGCGAAAATAAAAGAAACTAGATAAGCCTGTTACCGAGCACGCGTGTTACTCCTTTATCCACACTTGCTTGTAATGGACGAGAATACACAGATAACAAGTGTGTCTGGTAAATATTCGATATTATTCTAGTTATCCCATGCTTCCCACCTCACTCAAAACAAACTTGGGGGAATGGGCCCCCCTGACAAGAGAGTGTCTAGCTATCCTGCTAAGGCTAAGGTAAAATACTGTTATGTTACCGGGGGGTCGATGGGGACGGAGCTCCCCCTCTTAGAAAGTTAGGTTAGATTATCGGGGGTCAAGGGGAGCGGAGCCCCCCAGCTAGGTGGTGTGGTTACATTTGGTTAGGAGGTTAGGTTAGATTGTCGAGTGGGGTCAGTTGTGCAGTCAGTTCGTATAAAAGTTGTTTCGTACACCAGTAGATTCGTACTCCAAAAAGTTTTTCCTATACGAAACCATAGTCGTTTCGTACACTCAGCTCAGTTGAAAGTTGGTTTCGTACATGACAATTCTTTTTTGGTGTTGATTAAATATATATATATATATATATATATATTATATTTTTTATTGTAAGCACGTAGTTACCTTCTCAAACATTTATTTTGATCATATCTTTCTGTAGCGCCATTAGCATCAGCGGAGATTGGGCTAGATGTGGCAGCAGGGGAGGACAGCTCTACCATTACTACCGGAAATATGGCACACAGTGGTTTGTACAGACTATGCATTATTGTTATCATCAACCCATCTATATTAAGGGTGTATTTATTCTTATTAATGGCTTCCAGCCCTTATCAGTATATTGGACAAACATTTTATTTTCTCTCTCTTAATTATATGGCTTTAGCATTGGCAGGTACAGTATCAATGTTCTAATTATGTACAGGATTATTACTGATATTTTCTTTTGACAGATTGTTTTGACATTGATGTTGGAGTGCTGCCTAAAGCCCAGTACCAGCCACAGCCTCCCACCACATAAGCCACAGCCACAGCCTCCCACCACATAAGCCACAGCCACAGCCTCCCACCACATCAGTCACAGCCACAGCAAATGGATGGTATTGAGAGCTATAATGTTAACATTTTGCATGATGTTAGTCTCACTTATGAATTATAGTCTGAGATGTAATTATACCTTGTATCGACAAATATCCGTATACAGTCTCAGAAAGATATCAACAATGAGTGGTTTTCAGGTGTGTGCCAGGACCCTCTGCTGCCCTCCTCCATGGTGCCTCCTCCAGCAGCACCAGTGACCTCACCTCACATACATGCTGTAGAGGGTAAAAACTCATCGAGTATTTCCTTTCTTAAAATATACATAATACCAGTTGCTAGTGTTTGTTTGTTATTGATACTGTCATTTTCTTTTCTTATCACTAAAACTGTCAAACAACCTTTCTCCTCACTATACATATCTCACATGTCCTCCTCATCTTTACCCACTTCCTATTCACCTTCTTACATTTCCTTCCATACTGCTAATTCACCTCATTTCTATGCAGAACATAATGAAAATATTTGTGCAATTATTGCTATTTAACTAACAACAAACTTTTTTTCAACAGATGGTGGAACAGCAAACATGAGTGAGGGTCACCAGGATGTCCAAGCCTCAAAATGCCCCAAAAGTCGTAATATTTCAGGAATATTATTTTGCTGTTCCTCTACAATGAATGATTTTAGATTTTAAGTGACTATAAAATCATACGGATATTTTTTGCATATTATATTTGTAAAGATATTTAATTTCATATATCTACCAGTCGTCTCACTCTTGCATCTTTCCTCTTTCTCACACTATCTACTCCAACACTATATCCTCCCATTTATCAGGGGGTCATCCTCTCACACTCCCAGCATATATTCTACACATATATATCCTTGTCATCTCACTCTCACCCATTTTTTCAAGGTGTCCATCATTTACCATTTCAGTGTTCTGTGCTTCACCACCATCACCACTCCACAGCTCATTCCTTCTCAATTACTAGACATATCAGCAAATCATCCATATACATTTATAGTACATAATTATGTTAGTAAGTTATGCTTATGTAAACAATGTGTAACACTTTCCATATTCTCAGGGACACCAATAAGAAGCCTCCTACGAAACACCATCTACAGGCTGTGTATGCGAATACAGCAAATGGGGAGGGAGGCTGTGAGAACACCACACCAGCTGATAGCGACGGCTGCAAATTTTCTGGCCCCGGAGGTGCTTGATTTTTCTTAAAGGACTCATCATTCTTCTTCTTGTGACCTTTGTTGCTTAGTATCGCTTCATAGGTAATCTTCCACTTCATCTCCTTCGTTAACAAAACTTGTTAACACCCTTGTTTATTTCACCTGGGAAAGACATTTTCATCAGCTTTCAATCTTTTGATTATCATCCTAATTCATTGTCTCTTGTGTGTTCTTATCTCCCAGCACTGCGTTAGGAACACGGGTGAGGTTTACAATACTTTCAGTTTCCTTTCTGTCCCCATACAGCCCTAACACCGTACACAGGGTCTTTCTGCTCTAGTCTCCTGTCCCACTCCTCTCTGCTTAGGACTGTTACTATTGATGCTATAAGCCTTTCCCTCTGACTCCTATACTTGTTGCATTCCACAATGACATGTTCTACAGTTTCTTTCGCTCCTACCCTGTAGCTACAATTCTGGTTCTCCAGTTCCCTGTTCCTTCCGTTGACTTCCAAGGTGCCTGTTCTTGCTTTATAGAGTAACTTACTCCCCCAGTCTCCTACATGCCAAGTCACCCCTCTGGTTTCTGTTTCCACCTGTACCACTGCAACGTTGATTTCCTGGCCATTCCCTCCTGCCATTTAACTAGCCCATTCTTCTCTATTTTCTTTTTGATATCTCTTATCTCCATCTTGCTCCATTTCTTTCCTTTTCCATCTCTCTAGTTCCTTCTTCCAGGTGGAACTTGATCTATTTTCCTGGGATATTTTCTTTGCCCATCTAACTTCACTAAGTCTTTCAATTTTCTTATGGAACACCAGTTTTCCTTTAATTATGCTTTCCCTGAAGGTGCTCCATCCCATGTTTCCCCTTATGGCCTCTACAGCAGTGCTCCTACAAGCTCCTAGTCCCCATCTGCCTACTATGTTCTGAGCCTTTACCAAGTGCATGATGTCTCCTTCCCTGTACTGAGTCACTTCTGACCCATACAGGCAATAGGGTACAGCCACCCCCTTCCATAAACTCCTGCCTACCTCATATTTATTAATGACTGTTGCCACCATTTATAATCATGCCTGTCATCCTCCTTGCCTTGCCTTGCCTTCATTAACTTTCCTCTGCTTTTCACCGCCTATCCCTTCCTTGTTTACTTCCATTCCTAGGTATACATACTTATCTACTACTTCTAGGACATTATTCTGAAGCAGCCACTGACTCCTACCTTCACTGTTAAACTCCATGACTTTACATTTCCTTTCACTAAACTTCAGGTCTCATTCCCTTCCGTATGTGTTTGTTATGTGTAAAATCTCCATTTCATCCTTACTTTCTGCCATCAGCACTACATCATCAGCATAGGCCAGACATCCTAACTTCTCTCCTCCAATTGCTACTCCTTTACTTGACTTCCTGATTCTCACGATCAGTTCCTCTAAATACAGGTTAAATAATGTTGGGGACATGACACATCCTTGTCTAGCTCCTATATTATTTACCATTCCACCTCTGCCTTTCCTGAACCCACTTTGCTCCTCTCCTAAAATCTTGTTTTCCTCTATCCACAATTTCAATTTCTCATTTATAATCATTCCAAAAACCTTGGCTAGTATGTTCATGACAGCTATGGGCCTATACTTGGCTATGTCCTCTTTATCTTTTCCTCCTTTGTGTATTAGGGTCACTCTGCTCTTTTTCCAGTCCTGTGGCACGCAGTCTTGCTCCAGCACTGTGTCACATATGTTATATATTGCCTGTTTTACCATTTCTCCTCCATATTTAACAAACCCCAATGGGTCCATCTGTCTCTGCAGCTTTGCCGTTCTTCAAAACTTTCAGTACCTTTCTCCAAGATCAATTAGGTACTGTTTCCTCCATTTCTCTCTTGTCACTGTAGATCATAATGCTTTCCATTCCCTCTACTTCCATGTCCTTTCTAATTACTTTACTCCAGTACCCTTCTATTAATGATTTTATTTCATCCTCCTTCTCAGTATCTCTTCCTTCTATTTTCAATTTAACTTTCTGGTTAATCTCTCGTCCACCGAGGTTTCTTTTTAGTCTTTTCCATCCTTCATTTTCCCTCTTCCCTCGAGGTAAACTGTTAGAGTTTCTTTGCCTGCTGTCAACAAGAGTTTCATCTAAATGTTTGTTATATTTTTTGTCATTGCTTTATAATGTGTTCTTGCAAGACTGCCTCTGCTCTGTGCTACTGTGGTACTGCATGTACTGTATCTAAGCTGTTGCTTTTGTATTTATCCCTGCATATAATGTTTCCTCCACTTTGTTGCAATGCATTCTAACTGCTACATATGCTGCTTACCCTATAGACTTGTTTGTAAATAGTATATTTGAATTTTGTATTTTATTTATTTTCATTTTATTTATTTATTTTATTTGCTTGTTTTTTGTTCACCTCATACTTTGGCATTTGGGATCTGTCCTCTTTTTTCCCTCATGATCTGCAGGACAACAACAGGTTTGTGCTGTTTGTTACAGCATGTTATTCAGTAATGGTTTCCACTTAATTTAATTGCAGTAGCTCTAATGCTTATAAATCTGCGATATTTGTATTGGTTATATGTCGTTTACATACCTTTTGTTGCCTGTTTTGCCCATTGTAATGTATGCTAAAAGCTTTTGCTTTGTTTCTTTTTGTTCTCAACATGTATGATGCATAAACATCTCAACATGCATAAACGTTGCCACACTATTTGTCAAGGCTTCTAACATAACACTCTTGATGTGTTTTCTGTCATGTGGTGCAGCAGGTTTGGCAACAAACTCATGTGTTTTCTCGTGCTATGCATCACAGTGTCTTTTACTGCTGCCATTAATGCATGATATTAGTTCGATGTTTTTGTGATCTCTTGTATAATGCAACTAACTTCTTTGTGTTATTTCCTGCAATGCATTGCAATGTCTAATAGGCAGGTGTTGGTGTTGTCATGTAGCTGCATGTAAAAGAGTAATGATCTTACTTTTCTGCTTTGTGTTACATAATCAAGTATTGCATCATGTTCTGCATGATTTGTAAACCTCAAAGTACCTGCAAATGTAATAGAAATTTGAATAAAATTTGGCTACCATATATATATTGCTTTATATAATTTATTTCCTTGTCAAAGATACTATCCAAAATATTTATATTTCTTTGAAGGTTATAGCCTATAACCTTCAAAGAAATATACATTTTTTGGATAGTATATATATAATATATAGAGGAAGTGCAGGGATATTATGAGCATTAGAGTCACCCATCGATTCCGTACGTTCTCTAATGTTTCCCATGCTCTGTCTTTACCACTATCCCGCGGTTAGATGGGTGTGACAATCGCGGCTTCGAAACTTTACTACAGGAATCACCTTCCTTGTCCTCTATATTCCTTGGGAAGTACCTAACAATATCAGCAAAGGAGCTCACTTAAATCAAAGTCACCGGCAGATAAGTATCCTGCCGATATTAGTCATAATATCGGGGTGGAAATGAAGCACCTACAAACAGTTCATCGCTCAAATTTTGGGCAGAACCAACAAAGCCTATTGCAGCTTTTTAATTGCTTGACAGAGTGCAGACTAGAAGGGCTCCTCCCATATGTATCTGTCAGCCTGCGCATTCTGCTAAAAATCCCTGCCACTGTCGCCTCTGCAGAGCGCTCATTCAGCAAACTCAAGCTGAAAAAAAAAATGTCTACGAGCAACAATGAGCCAAGCACGAATTGTGGACTTGGCTAGAATCAGTATTGAGTCTCAACTTACATGATGTCTTGATTTTGATGTTGTGCTTCATAATTTTGCCAAGAGGAAAGCAAGGAAAGCGCCATTGTTTGTCAAATGAATGTGCCCATATATGTATTATGTATCTTGATGTATTGTATTATGATTTTACTTTTATTATAGATTTCGCAGGATTATAATATGTTGAATATGTATGTTGTGTTAAATGTAATATTTGCCAAAATTATGCAAGGGGTGAAGGAATGAGGGATGAAAGATTAAGTTTAAGGGGTGTGAGGGAAGGTATGAAGGGTGTGAGGGAGGGTTTATCAGGTGTGAGGGAAGGCATGAAGGGTGAGAGAAAGTTTAAAGTAATCGTCCAGACCATTTCATTATTCCTGATCTAATGCAGTACAAATATAGCCATTATCGAATATATCAACAATATGTTGTCACTTTTTGCATCCAGTCAGCCGTTTTTAAATAATCCGCAATCAAAATCTGCAAATTCCCCGAGCTTCCAAAACACTCCTGACGACTAGCAGACGACGCACTATGGAACACTATGGAACTCTGGTGACCTATATGTATGACCCCTACCTCAACCTTTACCTACTGCAGGAATGGGAGCCCCAAACTAGTCCTGGCCAGGCACATTTCAATTCTCTCGGCGCCCCTGCACGTCTCCACACATATATCGTGGCCGTATAGGTCGGGAACGGGTGATAAACTCTCTGGAAAGGCTAAGCTTTCTTGCTGCACCCATAAAGGATGCAAGTATATGCCATAACGCAAAACAAATATATCAGAAACACCCAAAATTCTTCAAGTACTATATTTATTTCAGAGTTTACGTGTATTTGTATTAGCGCGTGGGGGGGAGGCCACCTATAGCCCCCGTCACACATTCCATAATCGAACCACGAACGCGCCACCAATGCAATGCGCAGCGCCGTCATGGTCCTGGTTATGGGCTATATACAAGAATGCTCGTCAAATCCCAGCCGGTGGAGATTTTCCACCGTCGTACCTCCACTGGTGACATCTACAAGAAAAGCCCGACTGGTGGATATTTGACAGGCGTACCAACACAAGCGAGCCCAAAGCGGCATCAGTATTTTGACTGTTTTATACATATCTAATACATTTTACTAGTGAAATATATAATTTCTGACATTAAAATAATAGCTTAGTTAGAGTTCGCCACTTGTCTGAGGCGTTGGTGCACAAAAAATTGGCCCGAGTGATGCTTGCGAGTACATTTGAACGGCCCGCCACCACTGCTCCACACAATGGCTGACCTCCATCTCCCGCCGCCGCTCGGCTTCCTCACAAGTTCACCCACCTATATAAGGCCTCCTGGACCAGATTTTACCTTAATGATGACACGTGTGCATTCACAAGGTATGCATGTTACTCTCGGTTGTGTTGAAAACTCACCTGTAATGGTTTGGGAAGAAATACGATGGAATAAGTGGAGAGCGGGATGAAGGTGGGATGTGCATGGTGTCGCGGATCAGCTGACTCAAACCTCCACCCCTGAGCTCACCCGTCAACAAAGAGAACACAATTCTTGTAAAATAACCATACTGAGCCTTAGTCAGAACTGGTACGCTTTTTTATTCTATAATACTTGATAATTTTTCTCCATTTTCTCCCACATACCCACACCCTCCACTAATAAGGTACGCTTCTCCCACTTCACAGTAAGGCTAAAGAAAAAAGGAGAGGGTGGTTTGAGCAAGGTTAGTAGTGACAACCGTAAGTCACCGGTGCAGAAGAGGAGGGGGGGGGGGGCGTAGAGGAAACTCTTAATTTATATTGTAAAACAGTGCGGTCACTTGTAGATAACGGCCTGGGTTTTTTTCCTTTATTTTTTGAAGGAGATAAGTTATTCGCGTGAATCTTTGCATGAACGAAATATTCCACAAATGTTGCAAAATCGTTTTCTATAGGTAAAATAGATACACGGTTGATAACCCATTGGACCTTTCCTTACTAGAGTGACAAAAATGTCTTACATTAATTTTTATGGAGAGCTTA
Source organism: Chionoecetes opilio (assembly GCA_016584305.1). Lineage (NCBI taxonomy): Eukaryota > Metazoa > Arthropoda > Malacostraca > Decapoda > Majidae > Chionoecetes > Chionoecetes opilio. The sequence continues at coordinate 27,611 of JACEEZ010004221.1, read as the reverse complement.
CACATGAAGAGATAGCTTGTCTTGTTCTTTGATTTGCATAAAAATTATATCTACCTACAAATGTTATAATTAGGTCATAATCACCCTTTATGTTTAATATATGTTTGCAAGCTGATGGACTTTAATCATATTTTTATCGAACACCACGGTAATATTATTTTTCTTAACTTGCGTGCATCCATACGCTACACATGATGACACAAGAATCATCCTTTCCATATCAGGTGAATACCTGGCTGGCACTATCCGCGAAATGCATGATGGAAGGAAGGCCAATAAGAATATGCTCCCACCTGTGCCGATCTTTATGCGAGGAACACGATACTATAATTATTGTTCATTAGCAATTCTTCCTTCAAGCATTAATTTCGATTTGAGGTCGTTAGTAGGACCTCACTATAGTTTTACGATGCATTTTTTTTTTCTTTTTTTTTTCTTCCCATAATATAGGTCTACCCACGGGCTAAAAGAGAAAAAGCAGAAGGTCCGTTAGCTGGTAGGGTATTAACATTTGACTACTTCTCTTTCTATATCTCCCGATCTTCTATTCCACTGACATTTTGTTCCCCACATGTTGGTACATGTAACATGCTGTTTTCGGTTTTTTCCCTTAACAAATCTCACTTTTCCATATACGCTTACTTGATATTAAATTTCTTTCGTCTCCTCTTCCATTGGATGTTGATATTTACCTTATTTACATGAGGTTGCAAAACTATAGTTTTCACTAAATTATCATCTCGCTATCCCTCGTCTGTGTCTTTTGCTCACTTATTCCGCACGTGATTTGGTGGTATTGAAAAATATCCCCGACACAGGTGACAAAGATGTCGTAGTTTCGTTTTTACTACGACGCCTTCCACAAAGATCACATAATTCTTATAATCTAACCATACTTCATCTTAAAGTGAAGGTGCAGGAAACATTGCACAAAGTTTTAGATATGTTTCAAAACATGAAATGAAGAAAAAAGTTTTCTTTTCATCACCCATTAACCTAAAAAAAGTACACTATCCCCCTAAATAACGTGGCTATCAAAACCTTATGTGCCATATCGGGTAAATAATGGCTCTCTAATATTTGTTTCATGGAAGCACAACTCTCTATTAGAATTCCCTGCGGTTAGCAGCCATTTATTTTGTCAAGTATATCTCCTCCACTCTCTGTGTCCTCACATGTATTCATCAGGACCATAAACAGTTAGCGATCATTTATTTCCTCAAGTAGCACAATGCTATTTTTTTGTTTCAACAGATGAATATAGGTAACTACAAGTGTGGTGGATGACGTGGGGGATAATTCCAGTAGCGACAGTGTGGCAAAGAGTGGACTAATAACATTGTAATCACAACTATTACCAAACGCCGGGGGAGAAAAACTAGTTGGCTGCCAACACCTGAGTGGTGTTTGTTTTCAACAATGCATAGTGTATTTAAGAAAAAATAATATTGTAAAATCGTTTTTATCACCCATCATGTCGTCAAAGAATATACTACCCCCTGTTTTCCTTTGAAGACATGAACAAAATAGTATCCCTGAGAAAAGTAGCTATCCTTGTGTGGGTACAATTTTATATTTCACCCTCGATGACAAATAGAATAGTTTCCCTGAGAAGAGTATCCGTGTGTACAATTATATATTTCACCCTTGATAACAAATAGAATAGTTTCCCTGCGAACAATATCCTTGTGTACAATTCTATATTTCACCCTTGATGACAAATAGAATAGTTTCCCTGAGAAGAGTATCCTTGTGTACAATTCTATATTTCACCCTTGATAACAAATAGAATAGTTTCCCTGCAAACAATATCCTTGTGTACAATTCTATATTTCACCCATGATGACAAATAGAATAGTTTCCCTGAGAAGAGTATCCTTGTGTAGAATTCTATATTTCACCCTTGATAACAAATATAATAGTTTCCCTGCGAACAATATCCTTGTGTACAATTCTATATTTCACCCTTGATGGCAAATAGAATAGTTTCCCCTGTCCTTGAAGGACCTTGAAGCCAACACCCTCCGTGTCCTCAACTCCCTCCGACGCCCTCCTCCGTGTGGTTTGCTATGAAACAAGACACTACTCCGTGTCCTTGAAGCCCTCCGTATCCTCAACTCCCTCCGACGCCCCCCTCCGTGTGGTTTGCTATGAAACAAGACACTACTCCGTGTCCTTGAAGCCCTCCGTATCCTCAACTCCCTCCGACGCCCCCCTCCGTGTCCTTGAAGCCTTCCGTGTCCTCACCTCCCTTCGACGCCTCCCTCCGTGTCCTTAAAGGACAATGCCCTTTGCTACGAAACAAAGACAGTACTCGACGGTTAACACCCCTCCGTGTCCTTGACGGCGTCCTTGAAGGTCAACGCCCTCCACGTCCTTGACGGTATCCTTGAAGGTTTACGACCTCCGCGTCCTTGACGACCTTGAATGTTAACGACCCCCCGTGTCCTTGACGACAAGGTCATTGGGTACAAAGTGCTTCGCTATGTCACTAATTACCCTACTGTCGCCTCATTTGGCGCAGCATAGACGAGATCTAGAACAGATCCTGCCAGCCACCTGCTTACCTCCCGCAACTCCGTATGTGTATGTCACCTCAGTCATGCGTTCAGGTATATTGGATGATGCAGATTTCTGGACGATCATCCATTTCTGAGTGAAAGTGCATTCTAGGCTCTAAAAAAGACATTGTTGCATATATAATCATGCTCATGTATAAGTGATTTAAGATATATGTAGGTCTTGCTAGTAAAGATATAAATCAGCTTAATCAAAATGTTTCATTGGCGCAACCTACAGGACACCCAGGACAGTCTCTGCCACTCCATTGGTAATTCTCTTAACCCGTTGAGGCCCAGAACGTAATTTTCATTGTTATATAACCACCATTCGACGATTTTAATGAATATAAGCAATGTTTTTATAGATATGACCTGTTTAATATCCTTGTCCATTAGCTAATTTGGTTTATTTAGATACTTTTTCGTAGTTGTATGGCTAACAACAGACGATTTCATATAGCAAAGGAAAGATCTAGATGTGAAGGGGTTAACCTCATGAAAACGAACGTGGCTCTTTTTGCGCATGAGGTAAGAGTACTCATGTCACTAGGAAACTCTCAGGTGACAGCGACACTTGCCTCCAGGCTTGACACATGTCAGAGTTTATTATCCTCGATATATATGCACACTTGTGAGCTTCCCCATCAAATAAGCGACAACATGTGCGTCCCCTGCCTATACATGCAGGTGTTCGGAATGCTGATGCTGCGAAAATTTATTGTTATACTAGGAAATAGACGTCCACACTAAAGATGTGGAACGTGTCCAAGCTCGCACAGGCTAAAGTCAAATTTTAAAAAACCCTCACCTTAAAATACTTCTATTACAACCCTGACCTAACCCAACCTAACCTTCACCATCCCCCTTTTTTGATTTTCTTTACTTTTTACAAAGAAAAGAAAAGTGCTAAATTGTTCTAAAAAAAAGTTCTAAAAAAAATGGTGTGGTGATGGCGGTGGTGGTGTGGTGATGGTGGTTGTTGTGGTGATGGTGGTGGTGATGGTGGTTGTTGTGGTGATGGTGGTGGTTGTGGTGATGGTGGTGTGGTGTGTGGTGATGGTGTGGTGGGTTGGTGGTGGTGGGTGGTGGTGGTGGTGTGGTGGTTGGTGGGTGGTGGTGTGGTGGTGGTGGTGATGGTGGTGGTGGGGGGTGGTGGTGATGGTGATGGGGGTGGTGGTGGTGGTGGTGGTGAGGTGGTGGTGAGTGGTGGTGGTGGTAGGTGGTGGTGGTGGTGATGGTGGTGGGGGTGGTGTGGGTGGTGGTGGTGGGTGTGGTGGTGGTGGTGTGGGGTGGTGGTGGTGGTGGTGGGGATGGTGATGGTGTGGTGTGGTGGTGGTGGTGGTGGTGGTGGTGGTGGTGGTGGGGTGGTGGTGGTGGTGGTGGTGGTGGTGGTGGTGGTGGTGATGGTGGTGGTGGTGGTGGTGGTGGTGGTGGTGGTGATGGTGGTGGTGTGGTGGTGGTGGTGGTGGTATTTCATAATTGTTATATGCGAATGTTGAAGCTCCCTTCGCTCGCTTGGACAATAACACGGGTTTATACTTACATTTTCTTCCTCCTCTCTGAACCCACGGCTGAAATGGCATATTTAACACCTCACACACACCCTACCACGTATATAACACCACGCTAACCCTAAATAACACCTATAACGGCATTAGAAACACGAGTTATAGTGGTTATATGAGGCCTAACACAAGCGGCCTGCCTCCTAGGCTCAGACACTGTTATTGTGAGGGCTACGAGTCGAACACATTTTAGCATAAGTGCTAAAAACTTGCTTTGCTTGCTTGGACAATGAGTTAAGAGACGAAATATAACCTTTTGTGCCAAATTTCTTCCTTTACGCCTGTATCCTCGTTGCCTACAAGTCACAAGAAGAAGAATTCGTGGAAACATTTTACAAGCCTATATGACACCTGATTTCGGCTGAAATAGGTGTCCAAGCGAGCGAAGCGAGCTTGGACAGTAACCATCGATTATGCTGCATAAGATGTCATCACAATCTATATTGCACCATAATTGTGTAGAAGGTGTACAATTATTTCCGCAGCCTCCACGACCCTTACGTCATGGCACAAAGAACACTGCCGCCGATACTCTGAGACATGAGACCCATACCTGGGTCATGTCATCACAACACGACCAATCGCACCTCACCCCACCTCGTGCTAACCAACATTGCGCCACTAAGTGGTAGTGATCACGGCTTGACTATTCAAAGTCTCACGTATCGTACAAACTCACTCTCATAAATGATGAACACCTCTGCCTATAACGCTACAATCGTGGCATAAAGAAATAAAAAATAAAATAAAAAGCCAATAATTTAATGACAAGTATGAGTGGTATGCATTTCGTGGGATACTGATCGCGCAAACATGTGACTTTGTTAGTAACGTGCCCGTAAAAAGTTATCATCTCCAAGTACACATTTACGTTGCCCTAGGGGACATGCGTCACAGAGACACTTAACTTGACTGAAGGATCAGAGACGGAGACAGGCAGAGCAGAGGAGTGCAGGAACATGATAGTAAATGGCACAAATGACTATCGGGCTGCACCAAGAGGCAGTCGCCGCCACGGAGGGAAACCAGGTCAAAAGTGAAGAGAAAGATTCATTTTTTTTTTTTTTTTTTTTTTTTTTTTTTTAAAGTTGGAGCCTATAGCGCCTGTAGGCTATTATTTTTTCCTTGAGGGCTCAGGTGGTTGGCCTGCACATTCTGGAGGGTCATGATGGTTGGCCCTCGCCTGTGGTGGCGTGGGCTGGATTTTTAGAGTGACACCTATGGTCTATAGGTGAAGGTCCTGTTTTCTGTGATAGTCTGACCCTCAGTTAGGTTCATGCTGCCACGTGGTGTTCCCTCCGCCGCACTTGTAGTCGCAGTCGAAAGAACAGGTATGCTGCATGCGAGTGTCTTCGGCCACTCGACGATAAATTTTAGATTTACAGTTGTTCCTTGGTGGGACTTGAACTCGGGACCATCTGCTCACCTACCAGGCTTTTGGTTATGCCCTGCCTGTCTCCGTCTCTGATCCTTCAGTCAAGTTAAGTGTCTCTTTGACGATTTTATCCCCCTACCTGTACAATGTGTACACGGATGATCTCAGTACCAACCTTCGTGATAAGTGCCAGGTATCGACTGCCACATACATGATGGTGCATCAACTCACTGAGCTATGCTGATGATATGGTACTGCTCGCACCCACTGCGGATGCGTTGCAGGACCTTATCAATGTGTGTCAGGTGTATGCTGCCAAGCATGACATTGTCTACAACACCACTAAGACAGAGTGCATGGTAGTATCACCGGCAAGCGCTCAGGTGAATTACCTGAAAACAGCATGGCTCGGTGGGTCTGCCCTCACTTTTGTGGATAGATTCGCATACCTAGGCCATGTTATATCCCACGACATGACTGATGATGATGATATCATCAAGCAGACCACCAAGTTTCTTGTCGTGGGAAATACTCTACAGAGGAAATTCTCCTACTGTAGCAGAGAGGTGAAGATGGAGTTATTCAGGAGTCACTGCTACTCTATATACTGCAACTCGCTGTGGTCGTGGTACAAGGTGGCCACTATAAACCGCCTTAAGGTCTGTCACAATGACATCCTTAAGAGGCTTCTGGGGCTGCCCAGGTGGTGCAGCTCGTCCCTGGCTTTCGCTAGGAACGGGGTGAACAATCTGGATGTGATCCGTCGACACTCCGTCTTCAGTTTAAGGAGTAGGGTGGAGCTCTCTACGAACTCCATCACCTCTGTCAGGCAGAGCGATCGGCCTATGTATGTGGACCTATACAACAGCGGTGGCTGGGTCTGCTGTTTGTGCAGAATGTGGGGTAGCACAGGTGTCCATGTATGCTTTTCTGTGTACTTTGATACCATGTCCCCTAATGTGCCTGTACTTTGTTCTTGTTTTTTTGTTTTTGCTCTAGTACTTAAGGTTACTCCTTGGCTTGTTCTTGTTGCTTTGTTTTTTGTCTGTATGCCTCCGGGCGAGAATAAAATTATTATTATTATTATTATTATTATTTTGTCGACCGCGTTAAAGATGGTCGAAAGAGTTGCCCCCGTCAGGATTTAAACTCAGGACATTGAGCTCACCACTCCAAGACGCTAACCACTCAGCCACCGCCTCCCCCAAACATATACATATGTTTAACATATACATGTAAATACAATTATATATATGTATATATACATATATTCATATATATATATATATATATATATATATATATATATATATATATATATTATATAATATATATATATATATATATGTGTGTATTTTTTTTTCTCTAACAATACATATTTCTAATCAAATCATATTCACAGAAAAGGCTTGTAATAACGCTCTTGTCTACGTGGCTGAGAGAGGGCGTGAGATCATGTAGAATCGAGGACGCAGGTCGGGGTGACTGGCACGACCTTTGGGTGGGGGGGGGGGGGGGGGGGGGAGCGAGGATGATATAAGGCGGCGACGCTGTAGTATTCGTCACAGCCACCTCTCCACGAGAACATGAGGTCGCTCGTTTGCCGTGCTGCTCTGCCTTCTGGTGGCGGTGGGGAACGTGGCAGCGGAGGCACCAGCGCAGGACGATCAAGACTGGCCTGCAAATATTGAAATAAACCATGAAGCTCTAGCCCAGCAGCCGACAGTTGAGGAAAAAGATCAGAAGAACGACAGCTCAGAAGATATCGGACAGGTCAAGAACGAGACAGAGGTCGGCCAACCAGTAATCAAGGATGATATATTGACAGGCGACACTTGGGAAGACACCAGACAGGTTAACAACGAGACAGAGGCCGACACACCAGTGTTGGATGACAGTTTGGACAACATGCTTCCAATCAAACAGGAACAGAACGAGACAGAATCCAGCAAACCAGAAGCTCAAGATGAGTTGAAAGACGACACTTTGGAGAACACGATCCCTATCATACAAGGAGAGAAGGAAACAGAGGCTGAAGAACAAGAAGCTGAAGACGAGGAGACTGACGACATTTGGGAGGGCTCGATCCCCATTAGACAAGGAGAGAATGAAACAGAGGCCGAAGAACCTGGAATGAAAGATGAGGAGTTGATCGATCATCTGGCAGAAGGTGAGTGGCTGGTAAATAGCAATGACACAGAGGATAACATTTCCGTCCAACACAACGAAACTCTCACTAACGGTAGGTAACAAATGGTGACTATAGATATATTTGATGAGATGAAGTGTAATGAGGACCAAGCTGCCTCATCCTCAAAGGTACAACGCATTCGCTCCATCACCAATATTGAAATTCCATCCTTTGCTTGAGTATTATATCAATCTGGCAGTCACCACAAGCCACATTATCTAAAGCCATTCCTGTAATAACAATTGAATGATTTTTCGATGCTTTTCAGGGGTGCCACTGGATGCAAGGAAAGGCCCCGGCGCTAAGGGAAGTAAGTGCACAGTTTGTACTGTTTATTAGTTTCGTTATATTGTCAAAAGTGTTGCTGTTTGCAATCTGCTATGATAAAGATTAGGACTTTTTTGAAGGAAATAAATATTGCATAGATTGATCCAGATATGTGCACTTTATTATCACTGTACGCTCTGTATAATAAATATATCAATCAATCAATCAATCAATCAATCAATCAATCAATCAATCAATAATCAATCAATCAATCAATATATATATATATATATATATATATATATATATATATATATATATACACACACCCTATAAAACAACTGATATAATTCTACATTAAGGTAGGATGAAATGTATCAAAATTCAATCTTCCAAAAACATTCCATGTAAGAGCGCGTATTTTAGACAATTGCGTCTTATGTGCCAACAAGTGCGTCTTATGATGCTGACATATGCGTCTTAATATGCCAACAAGTGCGTCTTAGATGCTGACATATGCGTCTCGTATGTTGCCAACAAGTGCGTCTTAGATGCTGACATATGCGTCTTATGTACCAACAAGTGCGTCTTAGATGCTGACATATGCGTCTTATGTACCAACAAGTGCGTCTTAGATGCTGACATATGCGTCTTATGTGCCAACAAATGCGGCCTTTTAAATTTCTTCTAATTTTCACAACGGACATAAGTCACATCGAAACGTAGGTACTAATGTGAGAAAGCTCATAAGCTTTAACCATGTAGAGCGCCCGAATCAAATTTGAGCTTCAAGTTTTAGGACTAAAGTGGAACATCAAAGTTTTAGAACAAATATGTTTGAATATCAACCGTGACCGGAAATATTATGAGATAAAAGTTCGTAGAAATTAGTATTTCCAAACAATCTCTTCGCGGCAAAACTTTAACCTATGTTTCTTTTCTAAGGATGATCTAGCTTTACACCTATGAACTATATATAGTTCAATTGAGGTTAATAGATATACAAAATATTAAGATTTTATCCACATATACATTCCCTATGAGAAACGAGGCTAAACATACAAAATGTTTACTAGGCATGAAAAAGTGTAAATTTTCAAAAAATATCTACTACAACGCATCATAAATTATTATGTTCTGAGACTAATAATTCAGCTCGCCGCGTTGAGTGTAAGCTGTCGGCCTGTCCGTTAGACCTGATCTCCCTGTTTCGTTTGCTATCCACTCACTATGCACTTTGTAATTACTAATCCAACCTGTCCGACTTCATCCTAACCTAAAACCACTATCTCAACTGTATGACAACCTAAAATAATAGATTTTTGCTCATCGTATATCATAAAGAACCTCCAGAAGCAGTAAAAATCTCAGCACAAAGCCGGTCATTTCCGCCAAATCAACTCATAAAATCGAATGCTGGAAATCCGGACAGCCCTCCAGGTACGCCGTGTGGTTATCATGGTTTGGTGAACAAGATGTCCTCGGAACTCCAACACATGCCAGGCAAAACCTAAATGCATAAGTTTTCTTCCTAATTATGATTAATTTCTTTTGAGGAGACACCATACACTAGTTAGCTTTGGAAGATGAAAACAAAAAATTATGCTTACATATGGTCAACTTACTTTTCTTCCTTGTGAATATAATGACTTACAATGTACTCTCCCATTCTACACTGCCGAAACTTCGAATTCTGCTCGGTGATATATTTCGCATTCAAAATGTTGACATGAGGGAAACCCGAAACGTTACTGTATAACTCAATCAAACAATCAATCATTGGGCATACGCCGGGGAGCGCGTCGCCTCGCCAACCCTACGACGCCACTCCCGGGGGTCATCACGCGCGAGTCTCCATGCAGGCTCCTTTCCCATCCCAAACAGCTCTCGACAAAACATCAACTTGCCCCAGCCACGAGCCTTGTGGGCGCCCCCTTGGCCTCCTCCACGCCGGATTGTCTCTTACAGATACAACCCGATGGGAAGGATCGGTTTCAGGGTAACGTGCCACATGCCCATATAGCCGAAGTTGGCGCTGACGGACTATGCAGGTAATAGGCCTCGATTCAGTCTCATGGTGCAATCGCTGATTTGACACGTAATCATCCCAGCGATACCGCATGATTCTGCAAAGACACTTATTACCAAAGGCATTGATTCGTCTCTTCAAGTCACTATTTAGTGTTCATGTCTCACAACCATATAGCAAGACAGGGATCACAAGCGATTTGAAGATCCAGATCTTTGTCCTCCTGCATAGGTACCGACAACGCCAGATACTCCCGCTGAGCGAGTCCATAGCACCGTGGGCTATGCCAATCCGCCGTAAGACTTCTTGACGTGACCCGCCGTCATTATGGACTGCGCTACCAAGGTATGTAAAACTTTTCAAGATCTCAATGTCCTCGCCGCACGCATGAACAGACTGTACTGCTTCATCTAGTAAGTCTCCAAACACCTGGACCTTGGTCTTAAGCCAGGAGACCTCAAATCCCAAAGGCTTTGCCTCCTCGTGCAGCGCCTCGAGAGCCATCACCAGGACCTCCAGCGACTCAGCAAAGATTACTGCATCATCGGCAAAAACAAGATCAGTGATCTTGGTGTTGCCGACGGATGCTCCACAATCACTTCGATCTACAACCTTATCCAATACCCAGTCAATACAAGCGTTGAAAAGTGATGGGGCAAGGACGCACCCTTGCCTCGTGGTAAACCTGTAACGTCATTTTATAACTGCATCACATTAATCCATAATCTTGTTCGCAGCCAATCACCCAGCTCCAACCGGATGCTCCATTCGCCAAGCCTCAAGACACTCGGGGGAAGTGCGAACAGGCAACTTGATGCAAAGGGGGGCCACTCAATACGAGAAACCCTCATCGAAATACGTAGCAGGAAGACATGCGTGTGCTGCGCGCCAGGGGGTGGCGGTGGGGAGACGGGAGGCGGGCGAGTACAGGGACTGAACTGAGGAGAGGGAAAAAAAGAAAAATTAAAAATCAAATTTCAATGGTACTAATTGGGTTTGAAGAGAAAAGAAACGGAAGGACTTTTTTGTAATATTGATTGACATTCCTTGCTTCTCCTCATGCTCCCACTTGGTGCTTTGCCTCAACCCAAACCCAAAATAAAGGGAAAGAGAAGGGAGAGGGGTAAGGTTAAAAAAGGGGTCCTATCTACACATTTCACCCGTGCAAACACCGAGGTTTTTAGATGATAAAAATTACCCCACTCGAATAACTCATGCTATGAGGGGAATCGAGGTAGGGGCGTGCACAGAACCACAAAGTACTACACTGAGCAGCCATGACAGGTAGAGGAGGAGGGGGGTTTTGTGCCCCAAATAGCGAACCTTGGGCCTATACTTTTATCAGTCCTCTACTTTTTCAGCCCTTTTTATTTTTTGTCTTTTAAATTCCCGTATATAGGGGGCAGGGCGTAGTTTAGCCTGGGAAAAAATAGACATCCATAGTCACTCTAGATTTTTTCCGAACAAAGAGAGCCCCACCAGGGGACTATGTTCGAACCAGGGTGGCACAATGACTTGCCCTGTTCAGAAAACAATTTTTCTATTTTTATACCCTCCTGCAGGGTTTTCCAATGCTTTTTGCCCTGGAAAAAGTCGAAAAAAAAACCATTTACCCAAAATGTCGGGAAAATTTGCCTCATGAAGCTGAATTCTATTCTATAAGTTTTTGAAACGCATTTCGGACTTTTTGTTTTTGTTTTCGCCTTTTTTTTCCGAATAAAGGGGCAAAGCAGGTTAAAGCAAGAAAATTAGGCTGACTGAAAATCAAAATGCATAGAAACATTTTGGAAATATTACGTGTATTTACAGACAAAAAAAAAAAAAAATTAAACAAAATTTAAAATTTATTTCACTCTAGTCCAAATTCACAAGGGTTTTAGGACATCAAATGGTTGTTATGTTTTTTGCAGATCTGTTGAAACCTGAAACAAATCAAGAGATACTTCACAAGAAAATTCACTATGGCAGTAAGCAAGGAGCCCCAAAGGACAAAAAGTTGACATCTCAAAAACCTCCACCTGCGCCAGAACAAGCGTCACGCCGCCCCTGCTACTAGATCTGCTACAAAAAAACCTTCCTGATGGGCACCCTCATCCGGGCACAGTGGCTCCAGTTACCCCCAACAAGGGGCCTTCCGTATTCCCCTCCATCTCCGAGTTTGCCAGAAAATAAGGGAATCCAATCAAGCCCTCCCCAAATGAAACAGGGGGGGCTACATCCCATTCGGGGCAGATGGCTAGGCAAGACCATGCCCAAGTACAATGCAGCGCAGCTTTCATGACCTTCAAAAAAAGCACAGAGATCAAAAAGAAATAAGGGGTGAACGGGGGACCCTGGAGGAAAAGGGGGCCCTTTGCCCTGGAATTAGATACCTTTTCGAATGGACTTCAGATGCCATCGGAATAGAGAGAAACCGACGCTATCAAGGGGAAGAAGGCAAGGGGATCATTCTCCCCAGGATCAGAAGACAGAGAAAAGGGCCCCATGTCTGGTCTGACAAGATATTTGAGTCATGGCCCCAGCAGCAAGCAGAGGGGCTCAAAGCAGCAGAGGAGGAACAAGATATAAATTTTGTCACAAAATTTCTAAAATTTTTTTCAGCTGCCACACAGCGAGGACTCTGCTGATGTGTCTCCTGGGTGACCCAACCGACAGTGAAGGGAATAGGGGACTGGATTACCAAAAACCCTCGTCCTGGATGTTCCATCACCAAGACACTGTGACTTACATTTCCGGGAGGGTCATGGAGTGTGTTCATCTGCTTTACCGCTGACGTTGGATTGTCGAAAATCAAGTGACAGCCTTAGTCTCGCTCAAAAGGCTGGGGGCGCCCGGGACAAGTTTGTCATTAAAACCTCAACAACGAGACAAAACAGGATGCTGACAAGGTACCCATCAGCCAGGAGTACATGCAGCATTTACGAGGACCCCCCCAAGATGCTGCCTCCACTGGGAGGGCAAGATGCTGAGAGTGTCCTGGGAAGTGATCCTGGGACCAGTCAGAGACTCTGGCTGTGTTGTCAAACCCTCCCATATCCTGAAGGAAAGACTGGGAGTACCAGTGATAGACAGTACAGGAACGGCTCAGGCAGAGGCACCAGGGATTTGTGGGGCATGGGGGCTTACTGGAGTGTCACTGCCCTTGTGTTTGAAAACGGCCCAACAGTGGAGTAATCGGGGAGGCCAAGCTTCTGGACAACGCTTGACGGGAAGGTTTTCTACCTGGCCTGCAGACCCCACATTCTGAAGTGCGGGTTTGGTTTGCTGTGGGGGAAATCTTTTGGAAAGGTCAAGAGCCCAGAGAATCCTTGGTTCAAGCACTTAAAGGACTTTTTGGACAGTTTCTTCCCAAAGGGAAAAACCCTACAACCCTGTCCATCAACAAAAATGGTTGAATAAAAAGAAAAAAGATGCAAGGAAAATACTCAGGGAAAACCTGAGGTCGGGAAACCCCCTGAGTGACTACCGTGAGAGGGTGAGTTACACTGATCGTCCTTGGAGACACGCCTCCCCGCGGGAAACCACTGGAGTCGTCCGGAGCCCCTTTATCAGGCCAGGTGGATGGCAGAAACCTGTATTTCTATGAAGATGTTCATGTTTGTGAAGCTGGAGTACGATAAGAAAATGTTGTGAAGCTGGGGAACCCTCAAAACCCCTTCCTAGGATGTTTTTATACACCCATGGGATTCATCTACACTTGCTGCAGATGCTCCTGCAAATGATTGCAGTTTATGAAGGACATGATGAAATTCAAGAAAAAATCCCAAAATTGCCCGGATGCTACAAAAATTTAAAACCCCAAATTTACCTGACACAGGGGTTTTGCCGTTCGCTCTCTTCGGGAGCAGATCGTGCAAAAAGAAGCAGGGGCATTGCTGCCAAGCTGCACGCCATGAGAAGCCCAAAAGCTTCGACAGGGAAACCCATGTTCCCCCAGGTTACAGCCAAAACGACTCTGGGTGATCTAGTTGGTCCCGAGAGTCATCTTCTGCTTGACACCCTTGGCATTGAGTATGACTGGCTTTTCAATTTTTGGCGACATGGCCAAGGGGTGAGATCACAAGGGGCCCCGGAATAGTCGCATGTAAAGTAGGAATGACATTTCTGAGGGGGAGTCAAGAGATGATGATTTCGCAAAAATATTTCCAAGATTTTCAGCAAAAACATACCTTTTTCAAACTGTTGGGGAAAACAACCGGAGCGATTTTATAGCTTCAAGAAACAAAAACGAAAAAATGACTGTGAAGGTCCTTTGACTAGACAAAAGGTTTTTTGCCACTTGAAAATTTTTAAGTCTTTGTCACCATTTTTTGTGTCAAATTGTAATTTATGAATTTTTATGAAATTTTCAAAAATTTTGCTTTTTTTTCGGTTGATGTTTTTTTTTTCTTGAATTTTACTTGGATGTTTTTTTTGAAAAAAATATTAAAAAAGCTTTAATTTTATACCCCAAATTTTTTGTTCTATCCCAAATTTTAACAAAAATCTCGGTGAAAAAAAGTTGGGGGGAAAGGGAAAATTAGGCCTTTTCTACTGTCGCGGGCTTATATCTTTAGGTCCAATGGGCAAAGGCTCCGGGCATTTTGCTCAAAAAGTTGTAATTTTCGGCTTTTTTGGGCAAAAAGCTGGGAAACCTTGCGGGGGGTAGAAAAAAAAGGAAAAAAATTGTTTTCTGAACGGGCTAGGGCCCTGTAATGGAAAAATGACCACTGTTGGCAAGTGACTTCGGGGCATCGGGGGACACAGGGGGGGGGGCATGAGCCCCACAGGCGTCACTATAAGAAACCTGCCCGCGCCCCCAACGGGCGAGGACCAACCATCAGAAAACCCCAAGGAACCTCCAGAGCTACCCTCCGAGCCCTGGGCACCATGCCTACAGCGCTATAGGACAAATAAAAAAAAAAAAAAAAAAAAAAAAAAAAAAAAAAAAGTAAGAAAAGGGCCCGGGGTTCTGCGAAGGGGCAGAGCGCTCTTGCTGCCTTTGTAAGTAAATTTTCATATAGAGGGTGAAAAGGGGAAAAAATGTTGCTGCAAATTTGGAGGAGCATAAGCGCACATCATAAAAGATACATGCAACGAGCGAAAACTGAGACTGAGACGAAGAAGGGAAAACTATAGGGGCAAAATTTGGCTGGCAGAGCAACAAAATTAAGAAAAGGCGTAGATAGAAATCAGTGAAGAAGCGGGGGACGATAAATGTTGAAAATATGTAACGAATTCGAATAATGCTGAACATTTTCATAGTTTTTATCCTTAATCTTTTTTTTGTCAAGGGGAAAAACCAAAAAATTTCACAAAACCCCCAAAGAAGGATGACCAAAAAATTCATTTTGGGAAAACTAGAAGATCGCCCGTAAACGCCCTTTTTTGGAAAAAAGTACTGACGATCAGAAGAAGATTGGAGCAGTAGATGTTTTAAAAATCTTCTCATTGGGATGATTCAAAAAAATTGGAAAGGGAGGAAGTAAAAATATAGGACGTAGTATGAAGGATTTAAAAGGTACATTTCTTAGGGAAAAGGTGAATGTGAGCAAACTTCCCGCAAAAGGAAAGGGGAAGTAGATGACAAAAACGGAAAGTTTTACCCAAACAGGGGGCAAACCCGGGGGGAAAAAGGGGGGTAAAAATGGAGGGGGACTCGGGGGGCACAGGTAAAAAAAGGGGGGGGACCTAGTTTATATATATTTATTATTATATATATAATAATATATATTATAATTATTTATATATTATATATTATATAAAATAATTTATATTATTATTTTTTTATATATATATATTATTTATATATATATATAATTTTATATATATATATATAAAATTATATATATATATAATTTAATATATATATAATTAATATATAATATTAAAATATATTATATATAATATATATTTAATATATATTGTTTCGAGCGAGACAGGAGTTGTCTAAGGAAAGAGTAGCGAGACGAAACGCCCGAAACCATAAAAAAAAAGGGGATGGAAAAAAGTAATAACAATAACAATTTAATAAAATAAAAAAAATCACCTTTAGCAAGGAGTAAGTGATCTTGCTTTTGAACAACACAGAGATTAAAGAAAAAGCTTATAAATAAATGACCAAAATGACATAACCAAAATAATTACCCTAGAGAAAAAAAACAAAAAGAATACTAAGATGAGTTTCACCCCAGGGATAAAGCTAAAGTAAAATTGAGTTGACTTTGGGGAGTCCCCGGTGCTATGTTTTACTGGTTGGTATTATTTAAAAGGGACAAGAAGGGGTTACGCTAGTTCCCCGAAGAGTAGAACGCTTCAGCTATATAAGATGACGATAAAAAAGAAACGAGGTTTATAAAAGCCCTGTATTTGCCGGGGCTGCTTCATAGCTTTTAGTCGAAAAAAAACCGGGGAGATCCGGGGGTTTGTTCCCATGCCTTCCTTTGTGTTGATTTAGGAAAGGGGAGTTATGGTACTCCCAGGCAGGGGGGGGGTTTTGTGTGTGTGTGTTTTGGGGGGTGTGTGTGTGTGTGTGTGTGTGTGTGGGGGGGGGGGGGGTTTTTTTTTTTTTTCCCCATGTACTCACAACCCATATAGAAAGAAAAAAGGGAACACCAAAAAGCAAAATGTTGAAGATCCAATCTTGTCCTCCGCATAGGTACCGAAACGCCAGATACTCCGCTGAGCGGTCCATAGCCCGGGGCATGCAATCGCTAGACTTTTTGACGTGACCCGCCGTCATTATGGACTGCGCTACCAAGGTATGTAAACTTTTCAAGATCTCAATGTCCTCGCCGCACGCTGAACAGACTGTACTGCTTCATCTAGTAAGTCTCCAAACACCTGGACCTTGGTCTTAAGCCAGGAGACCTCAAATCCCAAAGGCTTTGCCTCCTCGTGCAGCGCCTCGAGAGCCATCACCAGGACCTCCAGCGACTCAGCAAAGATTACTGCATCATCGGCAAAAAACATGATCAGTGATCTTGGTTTTGCCGACGGATGCTCCACAATCACTTCGATCAAACAACCTTGTCCAATCCCCAGTCAATACAAGCGTTGAAAAGTGATGGGGCAAGGGACGCACCCTTGCCTCGTGGTAAACCTGTAACGTCATTTTATAACTCCCATCACATTAATCCATAATTTTGTTCGCAGCCAATCATCCAGCTCAACGGATGCTCCATTCGCCAAGCCTGCAAGACACTCGAGGGAAGTGCAGGAACAGGACAACTTGATGAAAACCCGGGGCCCACTTCATATACGAGAACACACCTCATGCGAAATACTGTAGCGGGAAAGGGACATGCGTGTGCTGCGCGCCAGGGGGGTGGGGGTGGGGAGACAGGAGGCAGGCAGAGTACTAGGGACATGGACTGAGGAGAGAGGAAAAGAAAGAAAATTTAAAATCAATATTTCAATGGTACTAACTTGGTTCTGAAGAGAAAGAAACGGAAAAAGGGACTATTTTGTAATATTGATTTGACATTCCTTGCCTTCTCCTCAGGCATGCCACTTGGTGCTTTTGGCCTCAACACCAACCAATCATAGGAAAGAGAAGGGAGAAGAGGGTAAGGTTAAAATAATTGGATCCTATCTACACAGTTTCACCGTGCTAACACCGAGGTTATTAGATGATAAAAAATTACCACCACTCTAGAATGAACTCATGCTATGAGTGGGAATCGAGCTTTAGAGACGCTGCACACGAACCATCAAAGTAGCTATCACTGAGCAGCCATGACGAGGGTAGAGAGGAGGTGGGTTTTAGTGACCAAATAAGCGAACCATTGGGTCCTATACATTTATCAGTCCTCTACGTTTCAGTCACTTTAGTTTCTGTCTTTTGAATTCACCGCTATTTATAGTGGGCAGGGCGTAGTTTAGCTCGGGAAGAAAATAGACTATACCATAGTCACTCTAGATTTTTTTCCGACACTAAAGAGATGCACCACCATGGGACATATGTTTCGAACCAGGGTGGCACAATTTAGACCTGTTCAGAAAACAATTTTTTCCTATTTTATACCCTCCTCCCACGGTTTCCAATGCTTTTCGACCTGGAAAAGTCGAAAAATTACAACCTTATAAGCCAAAAATGTCAGGAACCTTTGCCTCATGAAGCATGAAGTTCTATTCTATACACGTTTTCTGAAACGCCAGTTTCGGAGCATTTTGATGTTTGTTTTCGCCTATTTTTTTCACGAATAAATGGGCATAAGCAGGTTAAAAGCAAGTATTAGATGCTGACTGAAACATCAAAATGCATAGAAACATTTATGGAAATATTACATGTGATATTTACAGACAAATAAAAAAAAAAATAAACTAAATATAATTTATTTCACTCTAGTCACAAATTCACAATGGTTTTAGCATGACATTAATGGTCTTTATTTTTTGTTGCAGATCTGTTGAAACCTGCTAACAAATCCAGAGATACTTCACAAGATAACTTCACTATGGCAGTAAGCAAGGAGTCCGAGGACGCAAAGTTGACATCTCAGAACCCCCACCTGCAGTCCAGAGACAAGCGTCACGCCGACCTGCTACTAGATCTGCTACAGAAACCTTCCTGATCGGCTACCCATCATCCAGCATCAGTGGCTCCCAGTTACCCACCAACAAAAAGGCCTTCCAGTACTTCCTCCATCTCCAGAGTTTGCCAGAAAATACGGGGAATACTAAGCATCAAGACCTCGCCAATGAAACAGTGGGGGCTATCATCCCATTCTGGCAGATGGCTAGGATCAAGACCCATGACCAAGTACAATGCAGCGCAGCATTTCATGACACTTCACAAAAAGCACAGAGATTAGCAAGGAATTAAAGGTAGATTAGAACAGGTGACCCTGGAGGGAAAAGGAGTGCCTTTGTCCTGGAATTAGATAGCCTGTTCGACATGGGAGCTTCAGATGCCATCCAGGAAATAGAGAGAAACCCGACTGCTATCAAGGGAGAAGAAGGACAAGGGCATCAGGTTCTACCAGGATCAGAAGACAGAGAGAAAGGCCCACATGTCTGGTCATGACAAGATATTTGAGTCATGGCCCCAGCAGCAAGCAGAGAGGGGCTGCAAGACTGCAGCAGGGGAGAGGAAAAAGATATGAATTTGTCAAAAAATTTTCTACAATTTTTCAGCTGCCACACAGCGAAGGACTGCTGCTGATGTGTCTACCTGGGCTGACCCAACCGACAGTGAAGGGAATGCAGAGGACATGGATTACCAACAACCTCGTCCTGGATGTTCCATCACCAAGACACTGTGACTCTCACATTTCCCAGGAGGGTCATGGGAGTGTGTTGACATCTGCAGTACCGCTGATCGTCTGGGATTGTCTGACAATCAAGTGACAGCCTTAGTCTCTGCTACATTGAAGGCTGGGGAGTGACCTTGGACAAGTTTGTCATCTCAACCTCAACAACGAGACGGAACAGGATGCTGACAAGGTACCACATCAGCCAGGAGTACATGGCAGCATTTAGCGAGGACCCTCCCAAGTATGCTGCTCTCCACTGGGATGGCAAGATGCTGAGAGTTTGTCCTGGGAAGTGATCCTGGAACCACGTCAGAGACTCTGGCTGTGCTTGTCTCAGGACCACCTGCATATCCTGAAGGCAAGCTACTGGGAGTACCAGTGGATAGACAGCTCAACAGAAACGGCTCGGCAGAGGCATCCATGGATTTGCTGGAGGCATGGGGGCTTACCCGGAGTGATCACTGCCCCTTGTGTTTGACACAACGGCCAGCAACCAGTGGAGTACATCGGGGAGCTGCCAAGCTTTGGAGCAAAAGCTTGACAGGAAGGTGTTTTCTACCTGGCCTGCAGACCCAACTTCTAGAAGTGCTGGTTGGGCGGGATGGGAGAATCTGTTTGGCAAGGTCAAGAGCCCCAGAGAATCCTTGGTTCAAGCACTTTAAGGACGTTTGGACAGATCTTACCACAGACAACCCTAAACCCTGTCCATCAGAAAAAAAAATGGTTGAATAAAAAAAAGAAGAAAGAGTGCAAGGAATGCTACAGGAAATCCTGAGGTCGGGAGAAGCCTCCTAGAGCTGACTACCGTGAGATGGCTGAGCTTACACTGATCGTCCTTGGAGACACGCCTCCCGCGGAATCCACTGGAGTCGTCCTGGAGCCATTCATCAGGCCAGGTGGATGGCCAGAAAAACCTGTATTCTATGAAGATGTTCATGTTTGCTGAGCAGCTGGAGTACGATGAAGAAACTGTTCTGAAGCTGGAACGCCCTCAACCTCTTCCTAGGACTGTTCTTACACCCATGTGGATTCATCTACACTTGCTGCAGATGCTCCTGCAAATGATCTGCAGTTCATGAAGGCATGATGAAGTTCAAGAGGAACAGATCCAGAGATTGCTCAGGCAGTGCTACAAAAACTTGAAAACCACAAGTGGTAACCTGACACAGGAGGTTGTGCCGTTCGCTCTTCGGTAGCAGACTCAGTGACAAAGAGAAGCAGGACATTGCTGCCAAGTGCACGCCACTGAGAAGCCAGATAGCTTCAGACGAGGGAAACCTATGTTCCCTCAGGTTACAGCCAAGACGACTTGGCTGATCTAGTTGGTCCAGAGAGTCATCTTCTGCTTGACACCCCTTTGGGATTGAGTATGACTGGCTTCTGCAACCTGTGGCGACATGGCCAAGGAAATGATGACTACCAGCAAGGCCCTGGAATATGTCAGCAATGTAAAAGTAGTGAATGACATGCTGAGCGGGGAGTCCCAAAATGATGACTGATTTCGCAAACATCATTACCACAGATTCTCAGCAAAAACAGTACCTTCCCCTTTAAACTGTGGGAAAAAACCGTGAGCGATTTGATAGCTTCAAGAAGCAAACTCTGAAAAAATGACTGTGAAGTGGGCCTTCTGACATAGACAAAAGAGTTTTCTGCCCCTTGAAAATAGTTTTTAGAGTCTTTGTCACACATTTTTTCATGTCAAGATTGTAATATTTATGAAATTTATATGAAATTTTCAGAAAATTTTGCTTTTTTTTCTGGATATGATGTGTCCCTTTTTTTTTTGAATGTTTACTTGGATTGTTTTTTTCAGAAAATATTAAAAATGCTTCAATTTTTATACCCCAATTTGTGTTCTATCCCAATTGTAACAAAAGTCTCAGTGTGAAAAAAAGTCTGGCGGAAGGCAAAATTAGGCGCTTTTCTACTGTCGCGGGGGTTTAAAATCTTGAGGTCCAATGAGGCAAAGGTTCCTGACCCTTTTAGCTCAAAATGGTTGTAATTTTCGGCTTTTCCAGGTCAAAAAAGCAGGGAAACCTTGCAGGGGGGTTATGAAAATAGGAAAAAAAATTTTTTCTGAACAGGTCTAGTGGCACATGTTTTATGGAAAATGACCACTGTGCTGGCAGAGTGACTTTGGAGTGCATCGGAGGACACAGAGGGGCGGCATGAGCCTCACAGGCGTCACCCATAAGAAACTGCCTGCGCCACCAACGGGCGAGGACCAACCATCAGAACCCTCAAGTGAACCTCCAGAGCCTACCATCCGAGCCCGGGTCACCCTGCCTACAGGCGCTATAGGCACAAATGGAAAAAAAAAAAAAAAAAAAAAGAAAAAGAAAGTGAAGAAAGGCCAGGGGTTCTGCGGAGGGGAGGGCTGCTCTTGCTGCCTTCGTAAGTATTTTCATATTAGAGGGTGAAAAGGAAAGCATGTTGCTGCAAATTAGGAAGGGAGACATAAGCGCACATCATAAAAAGATACATCGCAACGAGCGAAAAACTGAGACTGAGACCCAAAGAAGGGTAAAACTATAGGTGCAATATTTGGCATGGCAGAGCAACATCAACATTAAAAGAAAAGGCGATAGATAGAAATCAGTGAAGAAGCGGTGAGCGATAATGGTTGAAAATATGTAACGAATTCGAATAAAGCGTGAACATTATCATAGTTGTTTTCCTTAATCTTTTTCTGCAAGGGGAACACCAAAAGTTTCACCAAAACCCCTAAAGAAGGATGACAAAGATTTAGTTAGGAAAACTAGAAGATCGCCAGTAAATGCCCTTTTCGGAAACCGTACTGACGATCAGATAGAAGATTGTGAGCAGATAGATGTTTAACAATCTTCTCATTAGGTATAGATTCAAAAACTTTAGAAAGGCAGGAAGTCAAAGCTATAGGACAGTAGTATGAAGGGTTAAAATGGTCACATTTCTTAGGAACAGGTTGAATGTGAGCAAACTTCCAGCAAGAAGGAAAGGTGGAAGTAGATAGACAAAGACGGAAAAGTTTGCCAGCAGGGTGCAAACCAGTGGCGGAACAAGGGGTGTAAAAATGGGAGGGGCACTGGGGGGAGCACAGGTAAATATGGGGGGGCACCATAGTTTTCAAAATAAATATATATATATATATATATTATTATACTATATATAATATATCTTATATTATATCTTATTATATATATATCTATATTATATATATATTATATTATATTTTATCTATATTATATTTATATATATCTAATTAATATATATATATATATATATATATATCTATATAAATATAATATTATATTATATATAATATATATTTTATATATATA
Organism: Chionoecetes opilio; assembly: GCA_016584305.1. NCBI lineage: Eukaryota > Metazoa > Arthropoda > Malacostraca > Decapoda > Majidae > Chionoecetes > Chionoecetes opilio. Next base: position 5,064 of record JACEEZ010004221.1, on the reverse strand, counting down.
TATCTATTTTATATATATATCTAATATTATTATATATCTATATCTATATTATATTATATAATATATATATATATAATATATCAATATATATATCTATATCTAATATCTATATCTATATCTAATATCTATCTATATTATCTATAAAATCATTACTATCATCCCTATATCTATATCTAAACTATCTTTTTCTATCATCATATCAAATAAAAAAATTTAGAATAAAATTTTTAAAACCCCCCAAAAAAACCCCCCCAAAAAAAAAAAAAAATTTTAAAAAAAAAACAAAAACAAAAAAAATAAAAAAAACCAAAAAAATTAAAACAAACCCCCCCCAAAAAAAAAAAAAAAACAAAAAACCCACAAAAAACCAAAAAACAAAAAAAAGACCCCCCCAAACAAAAAAAGGGGGGAAAATTTTTATATTATTTTTTAAAATAATTTTTTTAATTTTTTAAATAATATACTTTATTTATTTTTAATTTTTAATATATTTTTTAAATTTTTTAAAAATATTTCTAAAAAAAAAATAAAATTTAAAAATTTAAATTTAAAAATTTAAAAAATTAAAAAAATTTGTTTTAAAATTTAAATTTTTAAAATTTTTAAATTTTATTCTTTTTTTTAAAAAAAAATTTTAAAATTTAACAATAAAATTATTAATATTTTTTTTAATTACTCAATATATAAATTATTTTTAAACTTATTTTTAAATTTTTTTCCCCTTCATTTTCCCCCAACCTATTTTTTACACCAACCCCTTTTAATATTAATTTACAATAAAAAAATTAAAAACATTTTTTAAAATTATATATAATTATTTTTAAATAAAATATTATATTTTAAAATATATATATAAAATTTTTAATATATAAAATATATATAATATATATAATAAAAAATTTATAATAAAAATTAAAATTTTTAAAAATATATTATTTTTTAAAAAAATTTAAAAACCAAAAAAAAAACCCCAAAAAAAAAAAAAAAAAAAAAAAAAAAAAAAAAAAAAAAAAAAAAAAAAAAAAAAAAAAAAAAAAAAAAAAAAAAAAAAAAAAAAAAAAAAAAAAAAAAAAAAAAAAAAAAAAAACCCCCCCCAAAAAAAAAAACCCCAAAAAAAAAAAAAAAAAACAAAAAAACCCCAAAAACAAAAAAAAAAAAAAAAATAAAATAAAAAAAACAATATTTTTTAACCAATTTTTTAAATTAAAGGGGTTTAAAAATTTTAAATTTGGAAAAAAAAATTTTAAAATTATTTTTTAAAAAAAGTTTTAAGGGGAAAAAAATTTTAAAAAAAAAAATTTTTAAAAAAAAAAAAAAAAAAAAATTTTTTAAAAAAAAAAAAAAAATTTTTAAAAAAATTTTTTTAATTTTTTAAAAAATAAAAAACCCCTTAATTAAAAACCCAAAAACCTAGGAAAATTAAAATTAAAAACCCCCCCTTTTAAAATTTATTTTACTTTTAAAAAAAAAATTTTGAAAAAAATTAGGGTTTTAGTAAAAATAAAAAAAAAATTTTTAAATTTAAAAAAAAAAAAAAAAAAAAATTTTTAAAATAAATATATAAATTAAATTAAAAAAATTAAAAAATTTTTTAAAATAATAAATTTATAAAATATATAAATATAAAAATATATTAATTTTTTAAAATTAATGGGGAAAATTTTTTTAAAAAATATATTAATTTTGTTAATAATAAACCCAATAATAAAAAAATTTTAAAATTTTTTAAAACCAAAATGATTGGTTTTTTCTCGATAAAAATTTATTTTTAAAAAGGGGGGAACCGCCTTGAAATGGGGGACCCGGGGGGCACCACCAAAAAAAGGGGGGACATGCCCCCCCCCTCCCCCCGGCCCCTCGCAGTTCCCCACTGGTGCAAAAAACAGAAGCCAGTTTTTTTAAGAACAATAGGAGGCCCCGTCAACCGAAGCCTTCCCAGGGTCTAGGCCCAAAAAGGGGAGAAAAAATCCTTTCGGGGACTTTAAAAACAGGATAAAATCAGAGGGTGGGGGGGAAAGGAGGAACAAGCCCCCCATCAACAAAGTGAATTTTTGCAAGGGTTTGAACAAGCGTTTTAACTTTATAAATATCTGAGACAGCTGTAGAGCACTGGGTGGGCCCCGGCATGGGGAAAGATGAATAAAGAAAAAAGGTTTGAATGTTTTGGCTAGACAGAAAATCAAAGAGAGTAGTTTTTTTAGATCATTTTTACATTTTCTATTTGGATGAGGATTTTTGCTAAATTAAATAAATATTTTTTGCATGAATACGGCAAAATATAAGGGCATGATTTTTTTGGGATGAAGGTTACGGTACCGTCTGGACCGTCCATCTTGGACAGCATGAGAACAAGCGGTAACCCACTTACCCAAAAAAAAGGGCCTATGACCTCTAACTCTTTTAGATCCCCCTGTCCCAAAGCGCGTTAAAGCCCCTAATTGATTAAAACACACACAAACACCACACACCACACACACAGTACCTTAGTTTTCCAAGTGCCCTTGGGTTTTAGAGCGTACGCGAAATTTTGTGGGCGGGCGTTCGCCCCGGCCCCGCTCATTTTCCGTGATTTTTACTGGGAAATTCGGGCGTTACGTTCCCCCGAACAAAGGGATGGGGGGGGGTTTTATTTGGTAAGGGGCCCTCATTACCTATAGATCGGGATACAAACTACATGCTCTTCCGGGGGGGTAAAACTGGGGGATCGCGAGTCCCGCTTCGCGTACAAGAACGTGGTGATTTTACACCCAACACACACACACACACCACCAAGACTTACATCAACCGGCCCCCTCCCCTCCACAGCCTTTAAACCGGCGTCCTGCACGACTAAAATTTGCCTGTCATGACTTGAGGGGAACCTGCATCAACCTGTGGACGGGGGACGTGCAGCACCAAAACTCCTGAGGGGAGAACAATACTGCGGCGGAAAGACTGTGGCTGCTGCGTCCCTACCATCATCAGTGAGCATCACTCGAGTTGTCTTGTGATGACGGGTCCTCCCTCACTCGCTTTCCTCATGACGGTCACCAATAAAAAACTTGTGTCAGTTCAATGATAATTAAATAGGTTCCGGTACCCGAGGACATCTTGAAATAAAAATATCGGGTAAAATCAAATAATGGGCGGTGATTAAGAGTGGTGGGGAAATGAGATGAAAAAAACACACACACACATACACATCACACCACACACACACACAAACACAACCCCAAAAAGTAACAATAAAAACGTGACTAATAAAGGCCAGAACACATTTAAACCCCATCTCCCCTCCCCAGCCTCTAAAACCCCAGTGGCCTGCGCGACGAAGTCCTCCTACCATCACCTGAACGGAATCTGTATCGGGCCTGCTAAGACATTTTGCAGCGGTAATCTGATGAGGGACGCAAATACTGTGACGGGACGGACTGTGGCTGCTGTGTCCCTCCTAAACCCACCACCACCACCAGGGTTTAGTCCTCATTGTTGTGATATCAAGTGCAAATTTTACGCGCCATTCTTTCGCCCGGGGATCAAGTTCCTGCATGGTATTCGATATGAAGTATGTTGTTCTTTCTGGGGATGACTGTCAAGATGACCCCTGCAGTCTTGGTGTGGCTGAGTGTAACCAACGGCAGCCGGACAGTTCTTTTTAAATGGTAGGCCAGATTTCTGGGTTGGGTCAGACAAAATTAAAATTAAGGTTTTTCCAAAGCCCCATTTTTGTATATTAAGCCTTCGTGAAAGGCACAGAATTGGTAAGTAATGTTCCGCTGTAAGGAAACGTTTAACTTTTTCTCTAGCAAGACTCCAGCCGAATGGCGCAGACGACGAATGCTGAACAGTCAATCTCCTCCAGAAAGTATCTCTTTATACGCTCCCTTATACCATTTGCCTCCAAGGCAAGATGTACTTTAACGATAAGGTTTTGTTGTGCCATTCGAGATGTTTCCCTCGAGTACTATCATTCTACAGCAGCACATGGCCTGGGCAGCGCGGGAAGGAGGGAATGTGAATGCGGTCTGACTTCCTGATCCCTATAACAACCTTGCCTTACAGATGGTCTTCTATACAACAATGCAACGTTGTTCTTTTTCTTCTCCAATATTGTTTCATTGAACGTCGATCACTTCTGCCACACCGACGTTCATTCTTGTCTCCTCTAAGCATTGTTGATTACCTGTATTGCATGCATGTATGATTCTCCCAGGGGCGGCACCGAGAAGGTAAGTTAGGTATATTCCACACCACGAGCGCCCTTGTCCACGTCTGAAGTGATCCTGTCCGTGAGCTGCTTAGACCCAAGAGCCTCCACGCTGCCCAAAATTATGATGAGTTTTCGTATTCGTCCCACAACATTCCCATCAGTGTGTGTGTTTGGTGTGTGTGTGTGTGTGTGTGTGTGTGTGTGTGTGTGTGTGTGTGTGGGTGGGTGGGTGGGTGGGTGGGTGGGTGGGTGTGGGTGTAAATCGTACTATGTATTCGTGGATAATCATATGCCTATTTACTGAAATGATGCTTAATAGACTTACTTTATAACCTGACAAGCTCAGTCTGTTACGTGCTAACACAATAATTGCTTTTATATCAAGTATAGGCGTCCAGCCCTCTGGCCCTTTGCTTTTGGCTCAGTCTTGCGGCTGAAGCGTGGCAGCGAGCCACGTTCCAGCCAATTAATCATTACGCTAATTACTCATTAAGGGCTTGTTCTACGCAAAAGTTTGTTGACAGACCCCCATTGATTTTGACAGCACTACTTGCATGTTAACTTTCAGCTCAATCCGACAATAATTAGGAGTAGTTTACGCTAATTACTCATTAAGGGCTTGTTTTATGCAAAAAGTTTGTTTCACAGACCCCATTGATTTTGACAGCACTACTTGCATGTCAAATTTCAGCTCAATCAGACAATATTTAGGAGTAGTTATTCACTTTTGGCTTAAACTTGGTTCCACGGGTCTTATGGTAAGAAGCAGCTCGCTTCGCTCGCTGCCATCACATCTGACGATGGTGATGTAAATGTTTGCGGTCCTTGTTGGAGGTCGTCTGTTGGAGGGTGTGTCAAGGAGTAGTGCTTACGTC
>JACEEZ010004220.1:0-10856 GCA_016584305.1 Chionoecetes opilio | reverse complement strand
CAAAACATTTACACTTAAGAATAAATTTAAGTTTAAATAAAATTTGTAAGTAGGATTGGGGCCGGGCGGACCTACTCCGCCGCGACCCAAATACCTCCGCTCGCTTCCCCTTTTCTTGTTTTGGGGGCCGATTTCTTAGTCCTTTTGGAAAGCTCCCTAACCAAAAGCCAAACCAACCGGGTAACAGCCCTTCCAAAAAAAAGAACCCGATTCTTAGCGTTGTTTGGAACCAGGAGCTCCCCAACATGGTAAGGATCCCAACGAAAAAAGAGGGCAGTTTTCGGTCGTTGGTATCCCCGAGTGGGGGGAAAATGAAAATTTCCCTCCAAAGCAGTAAAAAATTACTATTTAACACATAAATAAAAACACTTATATAATATTTTATTTTTAATTTATAAATTTTTTTGTTATATATGTTTATTTATAAAAAAATTATAAATCAATCATTGGGGGCATACCCGGGGGGGCGGTCGCCTCGCCCACCCTACACGCCACCCCCTGGGGGTCCCACCGCGAGTTCCCATCGGCTCCTTTCCAACCAAGAGCTCTCGAAAAGAAACATCAACTTCCCCAGCCACGAGCCTTGGGGCCCCCCCTTTGGCCTCCTCCACGCCGGTTGCTTTACAGAACAACCGGGGGGGAAGGATGGGTTTTCAGGAAAGGTCCCACATGCCCAATGCCGAATTTGGCGGAGCACTATGCGGGTAATAGGCTCGTTTTCAGTTCACTGTGCAATCGCGTTTTTGACACGTAACACCCCGCGATACCCCATGTTCTGCGAGGCACTTATTCCCAAAAGGCATTGACGCTCTTCAAGCCTTTTTGTGTCCTGTCCCCCAAACCATTGTAAGATAGGGTAAAACAAGCGACGGGGAAGACCGGATTTTGCCCCTTTTCTGCACAGATAACCGCAACCCCCAAAATCCCCCGCTGAGCGAGTCCATAACCCGGGGGCTATCCCAACCCGCCGAAAGATTCTTGACGTGACCCGCCGTCATTATGACTCCCCTAAAAAGTATGTAAAATTTTCCAAATCTCAATGTCCTGCCACACGCATAAACAACTGAAATGTTCTCTAGTAATCTCCAAAAACACCTGCCCTTGGTCTGAGCCAGGAACCCCATCCCAAAGGTTTTCCCTCCTGTGCAGCCCCTCGAGAGCCATCACCAGGACCTCCGCGACTCAGCAAAGATTACTGCTCTGGGCAAAAACAAGATCAGGGATCTTGGTTTTTCCCGACGGAGTCCACAACATTTTTGATCTACAACCTGCCCCAATACCCATCCATACAAGCGGGGGAAAAAGTGAGGGGGCAAGGACGCACCCTTGCCTCATCCTGTATTCACAGGAAAAAGCGGATACCCCGCCCCACACTTCAAGCATCTCGCCCCAGAATACACATTTAAAACCAATAGCCCTTTGCAGGAACCCCTCGAAGTCGCAGAAGACCCCCAAAAGTGACCACGTGCACGGATAAAAACGCCTTCTTGAGACAACATAGGGAACATCCCCTGCAAAACTCACGTCGGCGTTCACCAGGCCCGAAGCGCTGGGATACGGTCTGATGTTGACTTCCCAGGCGTAAACCAGACTGTGAGGTTTTGATGCTTCACCAGATGATGCGAATCCGGTCGCAATAGAGGCAGACCCTTCCCGGGTCGCTGAGCATGTAAAACCAGGGTAAGTTGAGTCCTGAGGGGTCCCCTTTCCCTTTCCAGATAGGGACGACCACCCCCTTTTTCCAGTCAGGGGGAAATTTACCTGTTCCCACACGGCAGTCAGGACAGCATGAAACCCGGGGATCAGGGCCCTCACCCCCACTTTTGAGGACTCCCACTGATAACAAACACCACTCCCTTTCCCCCCCCTTAATTTTGCACAGCCTCTCTGACCTGTAAAGAGAGGGTGGGGTTTCGTAAAATGGGAATCGGCTAGCCTGTAACCCGGGGTGTGAAGGTCAGTTGGAGGTCCACCGGAAAAAATCCCCAAAAGTACTCAGCCCGAGCCATCTCCATCCATGTCCCACGGGGCCCATTGCTGTTCGAATAGCACTCGCCCGAAGGAGACTGGGAAGGGAGCTTCTTCGGGGCTCGGAGGGGGTCGGAGGTCATACGTTAAAATGACCCTCGACACCCACGAGACCCGCATCCCTCTCCTTTTTTCCCTCCTCAGGGGGGTTCTAGTCCGGGTACGAGCCCGTGCTGGCCCCCGGTTTAAAGCCAGCCTGGCAGCGCGACTCTCCTCGTTTTTCTCCAGCGTCTCCGCGAGAAAAACCCCACCCCTTTGACCTCGGGCGCCCCCCAATACACCCCTTGGCACCTGTAGATTTTCACGTTTGAAGGACCCCCACAGTTCTACAGGGTCCCCGAAGCACCGAACATAAACGTTTTGAGACTGCCACCGCATACCATGAGCCATGTCAATCCTTCAGTTCTCAAGTGAAACACAGTATGATTACCTTTGAGATTCTTCTGGACTTGACAAAAGCTTAAGTGTAGCAACAACAAGTCTGTGATTTTTCCCAAAAGAACTCAGCCCCCGGGGAACCCCCGCAGTTCTGGGGGATCCCCCAACGATACTAACGAGGATGGGTCGATCCCCTTTAGCTACCCCTCCGGCTTTATAACCATGTCCGGGGGCAGTTTGGGCCCTCTGTCCCCAAGCCCCTCAATTCTCAACCTTTGGATCTTGCAAATTTAGAAGCGAAAAACTTTTGGGGTTTTCTGGTCCGGGAGCCGGGGGGCCCAAACCCCAATAACTCTACCCCTCTCTAACAGTTCAGTAGTAGCATTGAAGTCGCCCAAGACAAGAGTGTGCCCGAGGAGGACCTGGTCAAAAACAGGTCAATTTTGGCGTAAAAACATCCCTTCTCTTCAGTTTTACGCACTCGGTAGGAGCGTACACTGCAACAAGGGGGACATGAAACCAAGGTTTTTCATCCTCACCCCATTATAGCTCATAAACCCGGGAGTACGTCAACAATGACGGCTGCGTTTGTGGAGATGTCTATAGTACTCCCCGTCACGGTGACCATTGCTCATGCCGGCCCAGTATGGGTGAAACCCCCCACTGTAGCCTTGAGCCAACCCCAAATTTTTTGAAGTGAATGCTCCGGGGGGGGGGAGTAATTCTCTTATGTTTTTCCATTAGGGCATTTCAGGTATCAGAAAATGCATGATGGACATCGAAAACGGTAGCTTAGTGCCCGGAGGACGCATCTTTAAAACCACCCAGCGCGGAAAATCCCCATTTGGTGGGACTTTGTTGCCGTGTACTGGACTTCTATACACTATCGTGTGCGGTTGCGACAAAATACGCCAATGTGTACCGTCTAAAAATAAAAAAAAAATATGAACTTTTTGTTATAGTTTAAAATTTAAAAAAATCAATTATCGAAAAAAATCATATTTTTTTTCAATATTTTATTATTAGACTTGTACTTTTTTAGTGAAAAAACCTGGTTGTTTTTAAAAATTTATGCATTTGCTACACCTTTTATCTGTCTAAAAAAAATAACTAAAAAACAAAACATATCATCACCACAGGTACACAAAAAAAATAAAAGGATGCACTTTCCAAAAACCGAAACTATTCATTTGGGAAATTTCCCGTTAAAAAATTTACCCACAGAACCCAGGCCGAAAGTGACGTCGTCATTCAATTATATTCATATTCTTATCTCAGTCGAGATTTTTTTGCGGTGCCCTGATTAATTTCTGAGGGGGGGGGGGGGGTTTAAGAACAAAAAGTGAAAATTTTAATGGCGCCACATAAAACTCTATTATAGAGTTGTATAGAGAAACTACCTTGTGAAGGGCAGCGACACTCTCACCCCAAGCACCCACTTGTCTACTTCTCGCTAAAACGTGATGAGTCTGGCGTCACAGCACGTGATCACTGGGAAAAGCGGGGCCAATCCATTTGCCGATGATCCGTCATGTCTTCTCAGTATATCTACCGAGCGGCTGCGAGGGGGGACGTTTTTAATGACCTACTCAACGCCCCGCAAAAGGGGAAAGGGGGACAAAGCTTCCAAAACGTCTTAAAAAGGGAAAAGGCTTTTTTGACACAGTGAAGAAACTAAAATTGAAAAACCCTTTTGGGAAGATCAAGCAGAAAAATTGTGAAAGGCCCCAAAAAAGGAATGCGAGAGCGACAGACAACTGTTTGCCACCATGATACTCATCGCAAAACAAAAGGGAAACCCCGACATCAACTTGCCTTTGTCACCCATAGGGGGCCCTTTCCATGGTCTTGGCAACGTTATGGGTCAATGAAAAAAAAAAGAACAAAGTTGCACTTGCGAAAAACTGGAAGGTCTTTGGAACCAGCCGATAACTTTACAAGCGAAGTGCAACAATAATTTTGCGATGGCTTATACAAAAAATGCATGGCGAGAAGACACGTTCGAAAAACTATCTGACCGCATCCTTGTGCAGCGCTTCACGGGTCAACCCCCCCCCCCCCCCCCCCCCCCCTCCCCAAACCGAGCTCCCCAAAAAAGGCCAGCCCCGAGCGACCCGCAAACAAAATATAATGGGGCGCTCCTGGTTCAAACCCGACCCCAAAAAAAAACTGGGGTTTGTTTCTGGCGGAGGGCGTGGGAAACCTGAAACAAATCGCGAAAAGCTAGGCAACAGAACACTTATGTCACCTGTGGTGAAAAAGTTGGTACTGAACCCCCCGATGGTGGAAGTTGGGGCAAGCACCGAAGGGAGCCACGAGGAAGCGACACGGATGTTTCTCCGCAAAACACGCCCTACCCACAAAAACATCTTAGTGGCATGACACCGACGTTTGATCATAGTCTTACTCACAGAACCATGAAGTAGCTCTTCATCAGACGGGAACAAAGGTTGAGTCAGAATATTGACGTTTGGGAAAATGGTGCGGTATTTGGGGTTTGGGGTTTTCAGTGCATTGCCGGTTTATGCATGGAGCGGGTGTGACACTGTTAGTGCTCGGTAGCCAGGAAAAATAAAGGCTTTGAAGTTGTGCAAGCGAAAAGATCTGTATCTTTAAACATTTACAGATTGGGGTCTTCGTGGGAAATTTCCAACAGAGTCTCAATAGCATTCAGGGGCCCCACGTGTCACTGTACGCCAGGAACACAAACGCGGTGCAATTCCTCCGTTATCACATGTTCTGTGAAAGAAGGGCAGATCGAATCTGGAAATTTCCGCCTTTTGGGAAACTCCTTGTGCACATACGCTTAGGGGCCCAAATATCAGGCGGGTATCTGGCGACGCAGCCTTTAAAACCTGCCGACTCCCAGCACCACAGCAGGACAGGCTGGGAACTCGATGATGGCGGTTCGCTCAAAAACCCAGGATGGCGGGTTACCGCTCCCGAGTCGTCTTTAATTCATCTCATGCACAGCAGAAGGGGTTTCGACCGTCAATTGGTCCGCATATGAATGGGTTGAAAGTGACTGTTTTGTGAAACTGCAGGATGCTCCAACAGGGCAGGATGATGCATCTGGCCAGGGGCCCAAAGACCTATGGCGACCCGTGAAACTTTTTGGGGCACTGTATATTTATAGCATAGTTTCTCATTATAAGCAGGCCAAATTGCCTGAAAATCTTTTTAGACAGATAAAAAAGGTTAGCAAAATGTAAATTGGAGACATACCGGGTTTTTTGACTAAACATGACAGTTCAAGAAACCCCCGTTGCTTATTTGGAATATACTCGTAGGTGTTAAAATCAGCTCCATACCTTTTCCAAACTCTAGTAATGGGAAAAATTAAAAATTGGGGGCCCTTTTTAAATCCAAAATGGCCCCAAAGTGCAGATTTTTTAGTAACAATTTTCCCCCGCTTATTGATATCGATGGGGTTAAAATCCTCTCCGTAGACATTCCTAATTGCGTTATCGTCAGAATAGATAATGCCCCGCGGCGGCCTAGTCATTTTTTCCTTTACTTATTTGTTGTAAATCGGGTGGGTGATATGTTTTACTTGTTTAGTTATTTTTATAGACAGAAAAACGGGTAGCAAAAAACATAAATTTTGGAAAAAATACAGGTTTTTCACTAAAAAAAGTACAAGTCTAATAATAAAATGTTGAAAAAAAATATGATTTTTTTTTGATAAATTTATTTTTATAATAATTTAAACATAACAAAAGCTTCATATTTTTTTTTTATTTTGACGGTACACATTGGAGTATATTTAGTCGTCAACCGCAATCGATAGCTAGTATAGAAATCCAGATACACGTGCAACAGTACCCCCCCAAAATGGGGATTTTTGAGCTGGGTGGTTTCAAAGATGGCGTCCATCGGCACTAAGCTACCCTTCTCAGATGTCCTCCACCTTTTTTTGACACTTGAGCATTTGGGCTAAGGAAAATCATAATAGAATTACTCCCCCCCCCCCCCCGGAGCATTTCTTTGGTCTGGCTCAAGGATCTGCTAGTCCGCCACTGCCAGCTCCCGGGCTCAGGAGTCCCACATATCCACCGCAGCCTATTAGCCTTTTAAAACAAATTTTATTATATTAAATTTCATATAATTTAAATTTATCTATAATTATTTCTTTTTTTTATAAAAACAAATTCACATATAGCCACTTTTTTTTTCTTAGCATATTAAACCCACAAAAATTACTGAATTATAGAAGAATATAGGGTGACAGATAAAATAAATTTTTTAAAGGGAGATGCCGTGAAAAATAGTTGTCTGTTGACAGCTGGTGACGTGCATTACCGCGGCCATCCAATCTTTTAAAACTTTCTTTTTTTTTCATTTTACCCTCTAACGTGTTTATGCATTTTTTATAAGTTTAAACTGTTTCAGAAGAAAATAAAACCAACGGAAGTAGCAAATTTGTGATTTTAAAAAATAATTTCATTAGTAAACTTTGCTGGGGGGGCCCCTAGGCTCCCCCAACCGGCCCCTCCCCCAAAAGGGTTTCCAAACTATGGGACGTCAACCCAAAAGGGGAAATTAAAAAAATTTTGTTTTAAAATCCCTTTTTAAAAAAAAAAAACACTAAAAAAGGCCCGGAGAAAGTGGGGGTGTTGATAAAAAAAATGGGGGTAAAGTTTACCCGTGGTAAAAAATTTTTTCCCAAAGTTTTGTAGTTGATTTTAAATTTTGGGCAAGGGTAAGGGTTTAAAAGGGGAGGGGGGGGGGGAATGTTAAGAGGGGGATTTTGGGGGGGTTAGCATTTCTTGGTCGGCCGCTTTTTTTTAATTTTATTTAATTCAAAAAACTTTTTTGCAAATTCCAGTTTTCTGAAGGAAAAAAAAACAACCAACCCCCAAAAAAAGGGGAAAAAACCCCACCACCTTTTTCACAACCCCCCCAAAAATCAAACAAATAAAAAAACAAAAATTTTTGGAAGAAAAACCTAAAAAAAAAAAAAAACAAAAAACCCCCCTTTTTTAAATTTTTTTTAAACCCCAACCCCCCAAAAAAAAAACCCCCAAAACCCCCAAAAAACCCCACCCCCCACCCCACCCAAAACCTTACAACCCAAAAACCCCCCCACCAAAACCCCCACCCCCCCCCCCAACCCCCCAAACCACAACCCCAAAAACTTTTAAAACCCGGGGGAACAACCGGGTCACAAAAATAAAAACAAAAAAACAAAAAAAAAATAAAAAAAAAACAAAAAAAAAATTTTTAAAACCCCAAAAAAAACAAAAAAAAAAAAAAACAAAAAAAAAAAAAAAGAAAAAATAAAAACAAAAAAAACAAATTTTTAACGTTTTTTAAAAAACCTTTTTTTAACCCCAAAAAACCAAACCCCCATAAAAACCCAAAAGAAAACCCCCCCAAACACCAAACAACTCCAAACCCCACAGCAAATTCACAAAAAAAGCCCACCCCTTAACCCCCCCAAGTCAGCCATTTTCCAAAACACGGGGACAACCCCAAACCAAAATTTTTTTCCCAAAAAGCCTCCCCAACCCCCACCCCCCCAACCCACCTTTTTCAAACCTCCCACAAAATCCCAAAAAATTTTTTTTTTTAAACCCCCCCAAACAAATCAAAAAACACTCCCCCCCCCCCCTTTCCCTCCCCCCCCCATTACCCCCAACTTCCCCCATAAACAAAAAATAAAAAAAAAAAAAAAAAAATTTTTTTTTTTTTTTTTTTCCCCCCGGAAAAAAAATGGTTTAAAAAAAAATTTTTTTTTTTCCCCTTTTTTTAATTTTTTTGAAAGGTGGGGGGGGGGGGGGAAAAAGGGTTTTTAAAAAATTGGGGGGGGGGGGGGGGGGGGGGGGGCTCCTCGGGGGAAAGAAAAAAGGGGAAAAAAGAAAAATTTTTTAAAAGGGAAAAAGGGAGGGGAAGGAGAGGGGGAAAAAGGGAGGGAGAGGAGGAGAGAGGGGGGAGAGAGGGGGGGAAGGAGAGGAATTTTTAATTTTTTTTTCCCTCCAAACCAACCCCAAAACAAAATTTTAAAGGTGCTCTCGGGTCAAAAATTTACCTTCTTGTCCCCACAAGGCTTCTGATCCATTTACATCCTATAAGCTAAATGGGGATAAGGGCCCGGACCCCATATATAAAGATGTAGTGGAAATGGCAAACACTTAGCCTCACCCGCACCAGTCAGTACACACACACACACACACACACACACACGACACACGAATTCGATTTAAATGATTAATATATTTTTTTAATCAATAGTTTTTTTTCACAAATTTTTTAAAACCAAAAAATTTTCTCCCCTTCTCTCTCCTCTCTTCTTCTTCTCTCTCTCTCTCCCCTCTTCTCTCTCTCTCTTCTCTCTCTCTTCCTCTCTCTCTCTCTCTCTCCTCTCTCTCTCTCTCTCTCTCCCCTCTCTCTCTCTCTCTCGCTTAGAAAACGATCGATTCAAATATGACAGTTTTCTATGCTATGCCAAACATAGTATAGCCGTAGTAAAAAGTAGTAGCAGTAGGGTGGTAGTATTGCCTTGTTTTGCAGTAGGTGTTTAAAGAAAGTAATTAAGTTTTTAAATCTCGCAATTACACTAAAGAAGTTTAACAGCTCTAACAAGGGGGAGAGATAGGGGGAGGGGGGGAAGGATTTTGGGGGCGGAAGGAGGGAAGGAGGGAAGAGGGTGGAGGGAGGGAGACAGAAAAGGGAAAAAATGAAGGGGGGGAAGGGGGAGGGGGAAGAAAAGGGCCCCAGGTGGAGGAACAGGGTTTTTAAGAACAGGGAAGGGAAGGGAGAGAGGGGGGAAAGGGAGGGAGACAAAAGAGTAGGGGAAGGAAAAAGGGAGAAAGGGTTTTCTGAAATTTTAAAAGGGAAGGGAGGGGAAAAAAAAGATGAGTGACAAGACGGAGAGAGAGAGAGGAGGAGAGAGAGAGAGAAGGAAGAGAGAGAGGGGAAGAGAGAGAGGAGAGAGAGAGAGAGAGAGAGAGAGAGAGAGAGAGAGAGACAGAGAGAGAGAGAGAGGAGAGAGAGAGGAGAAGAGAGAGAGAGAGAGAGAGGGGGGAAAAGGGGAGAAAGGGAGAGAGGAAGAGAGTGGGGGGAAAGGGGAAAAAGGGTTTTTGAAAATTTAAGAGGAAAAGGAGGGAAGAAAAAAATGACGTGCAGAGAGCGAGAGAGCGAGAAGAGAGAGAGGGAGAAGAGGAGGGGAAAAGAGAGGAAGGAGGAGAAGGAGAAAGGGGAGAGAGAAGAAGAGAGGAGGAGGAGAGAGAGGGAAGAAAAAGAAGAAAAGATGGGCCCCCGTGGGATTAAATATACGCAGGGAAGGAGGAGGAAGCATTTTTACAGACTTTGAGAATAAACGAAATTTTTTGGAAAATACGAAAAGGAAATGGGAGGGAAAAGGATCCGAGGGCCGTGTCTCGGATTTATGTGGGGGATGTACTATCAGAAGTTTTTTCGAGAAAGGAAAAAAAAACCATAATCCGAAAAACCAAAACCCACTAAATAATATCCCCTACCCGGTTTCCGATGTAATACTAAACCCATACCGGTATACCCCGGAAAAACCAAAAAATACCCGGTAATACCGGGAATACCGACGCCAAAAACCGGGATTTCGGTACCGGATACCGGTGCACATCCCCACACTGAGGATCGAAGAGGAGCCATGGCCTGAGGGTTGGTAACGCACGGATTGCTCTTCCCCTTCGCCCCTGCGCCCTTGCCCCGGGAAGCTTGGAGGTTTGCTTGTGCGTGAAAAAAGTGATACATCCCCCCCTGTAACTGTTGTGCTTTTTCAACTACCGTTGTAATAAATGGTTTAAAGGAGACGATCTTTTTTCTCGCCAGGCTCTGACAGTTTTAAGAAGTAGGGCCCGGGCCACCAGCCCCACACCGAAAATCAGAACAGGTGAACGTTTGGAAGTTTCGGGGGGGGTAAAAAAAAAATATTATGAAACGGGTTTTATTGACAATGGGGCGATTTTCATCTGAGCCGTAGGGCGAGAAGGGGGAAAATTTGGGCGTTTTATTGTCTGGAGGGCGAAGAATTTTTTTTGGGTTGGCATCACTGGTTGGGAAACCCGACTTTTCAGGAACCAGTGTTCCCCTGGCAAGGAAAAGTCCGTTTTAAGAAATTTTTGGCCCGGGAAGGAAATTCTAAGGAAACCCAAAATCTAAGGGAAACCTAAGGAAAATTTATTTTTTTTTTTTGACATGTTTTAAAATTTTTGGTGTTTTAAATGTTTTACAAAAATTTTTTTAAATACAATTGATTATTTTGTATAATTAAGGCCCTTCCATTTTTCGACTTTCAAAAAAGCAAATTAAAGGAACCAAGAATTCAGGCGTTTCCCTTTCGCACGAAAAAATGGTCCGAGGCAAAACACGTAGTGACCCGAAAACCCGAACTTTTTCTCTCACATAGGCGTGGGGATAGTCCGGCCGATAAGGACCAGATTTTAAAGGGGGGGACATGCCCGGGTAAA
>JACEEZ010004218.1:17303-34316 GCA_016584305.1 Chionoecetes opilio | reverse complement strand
GAAAGAAGCCCTTCACCCCTATCTTTTTTTTCTTCCCCCTGTAGCCAACAAGCCTGGGAAACTGGCGGGAATACGGGGTTTTGGTGGGGGAAGCAAATATAATGATTTATGGCTCCCCAAAAAATCATCAAAGTCACTATATGTAAAAATCTAACCTACCTAACCTTAACCACAAAGTATACCTAACCTAACCTAGCCTTAACCACAAAGTATACCTAACCTAACCTTAACCTTAACACAAAGTATACCTAACCTAACCTAACCTTAACCACAAAGTATACCTAACCTAACCTTAACCACAAAGTATACCTAACCTAACCTTACAAAAACTTAACCTTAACCACAAAGTATACCTAACCTAGCCTAACCTTAACCACAAAGTATACCTAACCTTAATCACAATACCTTAACAAATACCTAACCTAACCTAACCTTAACCCACAAAGTATACCTAACCTAACCTAACCTAACTGGATTTAAAGAATTTTTGGGAGGCACCTCATATTTCATAGCGGCCGTGTGGGTTAACCAAGGCTGAGCGCAAGCTGGAACCTTACAGATGTGAAGTACAATAAGCATACAATACAGTGCGGTAGTTCATTTCAGTCAAAGCCGGAAGGATGAGTTCCAAAGTTTTTTCCCAAAAATATATCAACCAGTGGCGACGTTGATAATGGGCTACACTAAGGTCGCCATCTAGTGATTATGTTCTGAGTGTCCTCCCGCCGTCGTCGTCGCCCAAAAAAAAAAAACGAGTACTGTAATTTGAAACCATCTATACTTGCAGATACAAAGCATAAAACAATGCTGAAAACAGGAAGATTATACAGTCATGATATAAACTACTGCGTATCATCTTCAGTGGTACATACAAATCATAGTGATGCTATTACTCGTAATATTTGGCGGTTGGCGACATTACTGCAGCTGGCGGCTAAATTAAGTGTTATCTACGGTAGCTATAGGTAAAAACCTATCAACACCTATCTATCAAAACCTATATATTATATAATGAATGTAATATTTTACATCTCAGAGAAGTGTTCATAAACTACAAATAAAAGAATAAAAATTATGATTTTAAAAGTTCTGGTTTTTTTTGTCCCAGGGGGGTTTTGTCCTCAGGGGTTTTTTTCCTAGGGGGGTTTTGTCCTACACTCAGGTTCACCATACCGACTACTTAAGATACGCACTACTTTCTCAAACTCTTCGTCCATTGCGCATCTCGCTGGACTTATTTTTCTCAAGAACCTGAAATTTAATATCGGCCATGTAGGCAAAGTAAGGATCGGCACTCAATTAAAATCTAAACAGATGTGTTAAGGACAGTAAGTATAATACGTAGAGCCAACATTTGGGTCAGCTTAGCGTGGAGCCCTTGTTCTTACGATTTTCCCCCATACCTAACCTAGCCTAACCTAACCTAACCTTTACCTAACAAAACAAAACAAAAATGCGACAGAAACGGTTAGCAGATTAATTCTAAACACATAAAAACTCACCAGAAAAAATTGTTTCGTCCACCAAAGTGAATTCGGTGTTCATCTGGAATAATACCTAAAGGTTACGCAGAAGTGGATTAATACTGCAAAGTATACGAAGCACAAAATACAGAAAACCTAAGTGGTAACGGCAGCAGCGACCGCGCAGTTCTCGTCCATAATAACCCCATCCCTCCCTGGACTCAATCCTAATCATTGGCCACTTGCAGCATTGCCCTCGCACACCGGTACACACCTTGAGAGCCGCGGGTGCAGGACGAGGCGTGGTGGTGGCGGTGCTCTGCCTGGCCTCTTCACCTGCCTCCCCAGCGGGCGTGTGGGCTCATTGAGGGTTTCCTGCCTTCCATGGGTTTAATTTACAGAAAATGTTTATTTTCTTCACGCCTCAGTGCGCCATTACGACACAATAGCTCAAGGAAAAGGTAACTAAATAAATATACCACACATCCCAGTTTCAGCGTCGCGCCACCTCCGAGCGTTCCACTGGACTGACACTGACAGCTGCAGCCTTGAAGGGAAAAGAGAGGTGGCCTATAAATGTTTATATATTTGGGAAAAGATATCTACCTATTTCACGCTTGGAATATGATGGCAAAAAAAATTACACATGACTTATCAATTGACTTTGTGAATGATTTGTAGATATGGTAATGTTGACGAATAGGCTCCTTGCACTGACGTCACGATCGAGCGGCTTCAAGCCAAATGCCGCCCGTCGGCGCTCTGAATTTCTAGATGGAGCACCAGGGATCTTCTGCGACTTCGCGGGATTTCTGCAAGGACCATTGGTTGGATGACTGGTCTGTACTCTGGGACTAAGAGTGCTGTGAAGTGTGGGGGAGGTGTACCTATCCAGCTTCTTTCCTGTGAATACAGGAGTGAGGCAAGGGTGCGTCCTTGCCCCATCACTTTTCAACACTTGTATGGACTGGGTATTGGGCAAAGTTGTAGATCAAAGTGATTGTGGAGCATCCGTCGGCAACACCAAGATCACTGATCTTGTTTTTGCCGATAATGCAGTAATCTTTGCTGAGTCGCTGGAGGTCCTGGTGATGGCTCTCGAGGCACTGCATGAGGAGGCAAAGCCTTTGGGACTTGAGGTTTCTTGGCTTAAGACCAAGGTCCAGGTGTGTGGAGGCTTACTAGATGAAACAGTACAGTCTGTTCATGGCGTGCGGCGAGGACATTAAGATCTTGGAAAGTTTTACCTGTAATGCCCGTTATTCGGAAGAGATAGGATGGGAATTCCTATCATACAATTCCCGGGTTATGTCCGTAAGCAATTCAATCTTTCGTTTCTCGTGACCTTATCTTCCTTCTTTCATTCTCACTTCTATCTTCCTCCCTTCCTTTCACTACCCCCCCCCCCCCCGACATTCCGGGTACGAGTCAAAATTCGTGGGACACTTATTTCGCGCATCATCGATAACTAAGAGTTCAAAACTTTTCATCCTCCCCTCACCCTCCTATCAGATCAAGGAACACTCCTAGATTCTTAATGTCCTTTAAAATAGTCACCATAGTGAAAGATCACGGTCATACATGGATGGGTTGTCCAGTTATTCGCTAAATTGAAAGTCTACCAATTTCTATTCAAACTCCCATACCACGTCCGCTCTAAAAGACGCGTTCGTAGGCTTGAACGAAAGAAAATAACACTTTCCCCGGATATTAGATTAAACATATTAAATTCTTTTATATCAAAGTAACAGAACTGTATTATAGGGCAGCCCTTTCATAGGTACACTTGTTTCATTAGTTAATTAGTCTATCAGGGTCTATAAGCTCTTCAGGAGAGGCCAAGTTCAGGGTATCCAAACATCCCCTTTCTTCCCGCCTCGCCTTAGTCACCCTCGAGGGAGGCAGTCTCTCATCCCACTCCCCTACAGGTAAGACGTACGGCGTTTCGCTCCTATTTCCCCCCCCCCCCCTTTCCTTGTTATAATATTTTTTATCTATATTTCCAAATATGGGTACAGTTGTTTCAGTTTCACTAACGCATAGGAGGCCTGCCCCATCCTTATAGGTGTTATTAAGGGAGTCTCTCATCCACTCCCTTACAGACTCAGACGGACGTCTCAGTCGGGCCAAAAATCCCGTCACATGTTTTTTTTCAAGTGAAACGCAAACAACATTCTTACTCTTATATTCCCCTCTTATATTTTCCATGTATAATTATAAGTATTCAGCGGTATGTTACCTAAGTGAAGGATAATTCATTAATAGGATTCAGTGAGGGAGGTTATGCTCATAAGAGCTTCCCTTCATCAGATGGGAAGAGTTTTCCTTCATCAGATGGGAAGAGCTTTCCTTTATCAGATGGGAAGAGCTTCCTGTATCAGAGTGTAAAGTTTTTCTTATATCAGATTAGAGCTTTCCTGTGTTAGGATGGAGAGCTTTCTTATGTTGGATTAGAACTTATATGTTTGTCTGTGATCTCAAACAAGAGACATAATACTTCAGGATGAATAAATAGGATGATGTTTCAAATATAGTTTCTTGTGTTTATTGCAAAAAACCCCAGGTGATTATTCTGTGTTAAGGACAGTAATTCCTCACACTTCCAAAAGAGTGTCAGCCTTACTCGGTATAATTCCACGTATCAACCACGACTACCAAGATAAATCTAATATATATATATATCTGTTCAAACATGCCCAGGAAGTAAAACCATAGACCTACTTGCCTGAGCTGGTGGCAGCACTTCCCCTTAACTCATACCATTTCCCCTTAACCTTAACTCCTACTCCTTCCCCTTAAGTATCAGTCACGACTACAGTTTCACCAAGATATAATTTCCTGTCAAATAGCAAATCCCCAACTCTTGTAGTTTTGCGGTGGGATTTTTTTCTTTGTATCGGTCATATGATACAATAAGTTTTTTAAGTTTTCAACAACTTCATATAAAAACCCTGGCACCACACTGGTGGCAGCGGTGGGTATATTATTTCCTAAAAATAACAGCAACAGAATCTCACCTGGGAAAATAGCAAGATAAAGTAAAATTTTGGTAAATTTTCATACAGTAATCGTAAATTATAGTAGGCTCATTAGATCTTTCCCCCATAAACCAAACACCCTACACACATGAACCATGACCATGTGGCAGTGAGCTGTAAGAAGCGAGCCGACACAGCCAGCCGCCGCCGCAGCCTGCCGCGCATCCCAGCCACTTCAGCCAGGCCGCATGCCGCGCGCCTAGCCGCCACGCTCGCCTCAGCTCCGCCGCCCTTCACAGCCAGCCGCCCTTCACCGCTACTGTAGCCGCATCTAGCCGCCACCCACACGCCTCGACACCGCCAACATGTCGAAGAAAGGACGTGAAGCCGCGTCGGGAGGGAAGTCCTGGATCTCTCTCAGCCTACCCACTGACGTCGTCATGATTTACGCTAAAAACCCCCAGCGCTAAGAACATGTACATCATCGCCGCTGTGAGCGACATCGTGGACGCCACCTCCAAGAAGGGAGACACAGGCTCAGGCAGGGACACACTCTTAGTTTCCAAGATCCTAGAGGAGTTTCCAGACAAGAAAATGGTTACCTTCTCGGTTGTCCCGTCGCCCAAGTATCCGAGCCATACAGCGCCATACTATCCATCCACCGTCTGACCAAAGACGCCAGCGACGTTTGCTGCGTCGATAGCAAGGAGCTCGACGACATCTGCTTCCGTACTCTCAAGCTTCAAAACCCGACCTACGGAGACCTCCTAGAAGACTAATCGAGGAGTGTTCAGTGCAGTGTTAGTTAAGCATTAGTTAAATGTTAGAAAATTGAGGAAGAATTATTTTGAACATGAACATTGATAATTTATTTTGTGGACCTGAAAGGTTAATACCTACTCTGTTTAGGGTAGTTGTAGCGTCACCCGGTTATTACTCTTGGGGAAATCAAATCGAAAAGTGTAAAATGTAAAACATTGACCAGGATTCAAAACAAACTGAGGGTCAGTATGTTCTTAATATATCCAGGTAAGAGGTTGATTGGGATACCAGTCTCTCATTGAATTTCATTAACAGACTCAGTCTGGTTCGGTGAGTCTTCAAGGTATTTTAATTCAAGTTACAATCAACCCGACTTGTGGTGTATTCAGGTGAAGATTAAGCGAAAAGTGTTAAATGTAAATTATTGAGTCAAGGGTAGTGTAGGTCAGACTAGATGAAACAATTTGGTCTAGGAGATTTCTCATATCTAGAATTCGGAGTGTCTAATTTTCACGGGCTCAGCCTGGTTCAGTGGAGGAGTATTTTAATTTGAGATAGTAGTACTGCTACTCACTTCACAGTCGACCAGCTTGAGGTGTGGCGGACATTTCAGGACTCGTAAGGCTCTCGTTATCTAACCAGAGGGTAGCCGTGTGTGCGCCCCTGGGACGAACCTTCCGACGAAAATGCAGGTACTGAGTCAGGATTTGACAACCACGTTACTACCCAGGTCAGAGGTCGATTGGGATATTTCCTTGCATTGAATATTCGTGTAATCTAAACACAAACAGACACCGTTTTCAACGAATAGAAGAATCTCCATTAAAATTACTCTAAATTCGTCCCACCACACACACCTCCTCTTGACGCAGCTTTAGAAAGGAAACAAAAGATCCGTGAGTAGTTAATTTGATATTGAAGAATTTAATTTTCCCGGAGAATAGACGTGTGTAATGCCCTTATTCGGAAGAGATAGGATGGGAATTCCTATCGTACAATTCCCGGGTTATGTCCGTAAGCAATTCAATCTTTTCGTTTCTCGTGACCTTTATCTTCCTTCTTTCATTCTCACTTCTATCTTCCTCCCTTCCTTTCACTCCCCCCCCCTCATCCCGACATTCCGGGTACGAGTCAAAATTCGTGGGACACTTATTTCGCGATCATCGATAACTAAGAGGTTCAAAACTTTTCATCCTCCCCTCACCTCCTATCAGATCAAGGAACACTCCTAGATTCTTAATGTCCTTCAAAATAGTCACCATAGTGAAAGATCACGGTCATACATGGATGGGTTAGTCCAGTTATTCGCTAAATTGAAAGTCTACCAAATTTCTATTCAAACTCCCATACCACGTCGCTCTAAAAGACGCGTTCGTAGGCTTGAACGAAAGAAAATAACACTTTCCCCGGATATTAGATTAAACATATTAAATTCTTCTATATCAAAGTAACAGAACTGTATTATAGGCAGCCCTTTCATAGGTACACTTGTTTCATTAGTTAATTAGTCATTCAGGGTCTATAAGCTCTTCAGGAGAGGCCAAGTTCAGGGTATCCAAACATCCCCTTTCTTCCCGCCTCGCCTTAGTCCACCCTCGAGGGAGGCAGTCTCTCATCCACTCCCCTACAGGTAAGACGTACGGCGTTTCGCTCCTATTTCCCCCCCTCCCCCCCTTTCCTTGTTGTAATATTTTTTTATCTATATTTCCAAATATGGGTACAGTTGTTCAGTTTCACTAACGCATAGGAGGCCTGCCCCATCCTTATAGGTGTTATTAAGGGAGTCTCTCATCCACTCCCCTACAGACTCAGACGGACGTCTCAGTCGGGCCAAAAATCCCGTCACATGTTTTTTTTCAAGTGAAACGCAAACAACATTCTTACTCTTATATTCCCCTCTTATATTTTCCATGTATAATTATAAGTATTCAGCGTATGTTACCTAAGTGAAGGATAATTCATTAATAGGATTCAGTGAGGGAGGTTATGCTCATAAGAGCTTCCCTTCATCAGATGGGAAGAGTTTTCCTTCATCAGATGGGAAGAGCTTCCTTTATCAGATGGAAGAGCTTCCTGTATCAGAGTGTAAAGTTTTTCTTATATCAGATTAGAGCTTTCCTGTGTTAGGATGGAGAGCTTTCTTATGTTGGATTAGAACTTATATGTTTGTCTGTGATCTCAAACAAGAGACATAATACTTCAGGATGAATAAATAGGATGATGTTTCAAATATAGTTCTTGTGTTTATTGCAAAAAAAAAACCCAGGTGATTATTCTGTGTTAGGACAGTAATTCCCCACACTTCCAAAGAGTGTCAGCCTTACTCGGTATAATTCCACGTATCAACCACGACTACCAAGATAAATCTAATATATATATATATCTGTTCAAACATGCCCAGGAAGTAAAACCATAGACCTACTTGCCTGAGCTGGTGGCACACTTCCCCTTAACTCATACCATTTCCCTTAACCTTAACTCCTACTCCTTCCCCTTAAGTATCAGTCACGACTACAGTTTCAACCAAGATATAATTTCCTGTCAAATAGCAAATCCCCAACTCTTGTAGTTTTGCGGTGGGATTTTTTTCTTTGTATCGGTCATAAGATACAATAAGTTTTTAAAGTTTTCAACAAATTCATATAAAAAACCCTGGCACCACATACCTACCTTGATAGAGCAGTCCATAATGACGGGGGGTCACGTCAAGAAGTCTTACGGCGGATTGGCATAGCTCACGGTGTTATGGACTCGTCAGCAGGAGTATTTGCGTTGTCGGTACCTGTGCAGGAGGACAAAGGTCCGGATCTTCAAGTCGATTGTGATCCCTGTCTTACTCTATGGTTGTGAGACATGGACACTAAATAGCGACTTGCAGAGATGAATCGATGCCTTTGGTAATAAGTGTCTTCGCAGAATCATGGGGTATCGCTGGGATGATTACGTGTCAAATCAGCGATTGCACCGCGAGACTGAATCGAGGCCTATTACCTGCATAGTCGTCAGCGCCAATTCGGCTATATGGGCATGGGGTTTACGCTACCCTGAAACCGATCCTACCCATCGGGTTGTATCTGTAAGAGACAATCCGGCGTGGAGGAGGCCAAGGGGGCGCCCACAAGGCTCATGGCTGGAGCTAGTTGATGCTTCCTGTCCAGAGTTGCTTGGTGTGGGAAGGGAGCCTGCATCCCTTCCCACACCAAGCATCACTTCCCACCACTCGCGCGTGGTGACCCCCGGGAGTGGCGTCGTAGGGTGGGCGAGGCGACGCGCCCCCCGGCGTATGCCCCCAATGATTGATTGATTGACCAACAGCTGGTCGGCGAGGCTGAAGATGTCAACAAATATGGTAATTTTACCTACCGAAGATATGTTTTATCAGTAGGTTATAAATGATTAGGCTATTTCTCACAAAGTTTCAGCTAATCACAAGGCTTCCACGCTCTCAGCTGTGTTTACAAATTTATCATCCACACCAAAAATTAGCTCTGATGCGCCACTCTTCTTCCTCCTCCTCCTCCTCCTCCACCTCCTAGCTTCTCCTTCTCCTTCTTCTCCTCCTCTCCTTCTCCTAACCTTTTCTTATAGCAGTTGGTAGTAGTTGTAGTAGTAGCAGCAGTAAATAGTAGTAGTAGCAGCAGTAATACTAGTAGTAGTAGTAGTAGTAGTAGTAGTGGTGATGAAGGAGAAGGAATTAGGTAGAGGAAGAAATAAAGAGAAAGAAGAGAAGAATAAAGGGTAAGAGGAAGGAGGAGGAGGAGGGGGACTATACCTTGTCTGGCGCGGAGCCGTGCGTGGTGGTGTATGGCAATGATATATATGGCATTGCTTCTCGCTACCGGCCGGGTGTGACACGAGGTGGCCTCGGGTGAGATGCCGCCGTTCACCACTCGGCCCATCACCCCAAAACAAAACTCACCACGAGCGCATGGAATTGTTATATGGCCTAATTTCATTTGTATACTTGCCCTGTTCAGTTCTTGAGTCAGAAAACATCATATATACTCAATTTATGAGTTTTTTTATATACCGTCACATGGGGTCAAATGAAACAAGAAAAGCCATTTTTTCAACCTAAAAGGCCTGTAGGCTAGATTTAAGAAAATATTTTGTATTTAAAATAAAAAAACTTTTCTAAGGAAATACAAGAACTTAAGGCCTTTCCATTTGTGCCCAAGCTGCATGAACCAGTTCTTTCAGTTCAGGGTTGGGTTCTGGGTTCAGGGTTGGGTTCGCGTGTCACAAATGGAACGCAAAAACCCCGTTTTTTGTTTACAAACATACTCAGCTGGCGAGGCAATTTAAGAGAGAGAGAGAGAGAGAGATAACGAGAGAGAGAAATAACGAGAGAGAGAGAGAGAGAGAGAGAGAGAGAGGGGAGAGAGAGAGAGAGAGAGAGAGAGAGAGAGAGAGGAAGGGGAGAGATGAGAGAAGAGAGAAGAGAGAGAGAGAGAGAGAGAGCGGGGAGGGTAACAAGAGAGAGATAACGAAGAGAGAGAGATAACGAAGAGAGAGAGGGTAACGGAGAGAGAGGAGAGAGAGAGAGAGAGAGAGAAGAGAGAGAAGAGAGAGAGAGAGAGAGAGAGAGAGAGAGAGAGAGAGAGAAAAGAGAGACGAGAGAGAGAGGAGAGAGAGAGAGAGAGAGAGAGAGATACCGAGAGAGAGAAGAGAGAGAGATATAACAAGAGATAACGAGAGAGAATAACTAGAGAGAGATAACTAGAGAGGGGATAACGAGAGATAACGAGAGATAACGAGAGAGAGATAAACGAGAGAGAGAGAGAGAGAGAGAGAAGGAGAGAGAGAGAAGAGAGAGAGAGAGAAGAGAGAGGAGAGGGGAGAGAGGAGGAGAGAGAGAGAGAGAAGAGAGAGGAGAGGAGAGAGACGAGGGAGAGAAGAGAGAGAGAGGGGAGAGAGAGAGAGAGATAACGAGAGAGAGATAACGAGGGGGAGAGAGAGATAACGAGAGAGAGATATATAACGAGAGAGAGATAACGAGAGAGAGAGAGATAACGAGATAGAGATAACGAGAGAGAGATAACGAGAGATAACGAGAGAGAGATAACGAGAGAGAGAGATAACGAGAGAGAGATAACGAGAGAGAGATAACGAGAGAGAGATAACGAGAGAGATAACGAGAGAGAGATAACAGAGAGAGAGAGAGAGAGAGAGAGGTAGCGAGAGAGATAACGAGAGATAACGAGAGATAACGAGAGAGATAACGAGAGAGATAACGAGAGATAACGAGAGAGAGAGATAACGAGATATATATTTATAACTCAGCTAGCTGCTATGTGAAGGATCATATCACGTTTAAGATGGTGGGGAACTCATGGACTCCACCAGCATGTATGCCTCTTTTATGCCGTCTGACATCCTCGCCGACTCGTGCATGCGGAAAACCCTTCACGATAAGAGAAATAGGGCCCAAGGCGACCATTGTTTGTTATGAATGAAAACTGTACCCAAGCTACCCACCTCTCAATGTGAGTAGAGAAAGTTCACAGGTTTTTGCTGAGTCACTACGCGCTTTGCCTCGGACCCAGTTTTCGTGCGCAAATGGAACGCCTGAACTCTTGGGTTCCGTGAACTGGTTCTTGAAATGTCGCAAATGGAAGAGGCCTTTAGACCTGTAGAGCAGCACATATTTATTTTATGATTATAACTAATACATGAAAAATTAATGAAAAACTAAAAAATGACCAAAAAATATCGGGGTTAAATGAAACAGCTAAAATGGGTCAAATGAAACAGACGGGAAAATAATGGGGTCAAATGAAACAGGTTTTTAAATGGACATAATGGGTGGTTTTCCGAATATAGAATTGATATTGAAATGATCCTAAAATTTACCACAACAAGTTTACCTAGGTTAGCTGTTCTGAAACTGACCTTAGCCTTGATAGTTTGCTTCAGTTTTAATTTTTTCACCAAATTTAACTGGAAGTTAAACTACACTACATCTTTCTATTTGAGGTAGCTTGAAACAAAGTCACTCCGTTTGGCTTTGCTCGATTCGGTCTTCCTATAGAAGTCGCCTCCCGTTCCAGAAGCTGTTATAGCAAACATGATGGACGTGAGCTCTTCGTAGTGTTCATGATGCGCCGATGCTTGGTGGCCTTGCGAAAGATAATCATCTTTGTTTTGGGGTATCTGGTGAAATTTGTCTCGTCGTAGTGAGATATTTTCGGGGGAACACCCTCAACTGTTACGGCGAGTTACGGTTGCTGGAAATAGTTCCTCACAGNGAGAAAAAGAGAGGGGAGAGAGGAGAGAGAGAGAGAGGAGGAGAGAGAGGAGAGAGAGAGAGAGAGAGAAGAGAGGGAGAGAAGAGGAGAGAGAGAGAGAGGAGAGAGAGATGAGAAGAGAGAGGAGGAGGACTGGAATAATAATTCTGTGATGAGAAGGTATGCGATTGCTTGATATGGTGAACGAAGTATTTAAATCAGGTGATCCGTGAGCTAAAAGGATAATAATCCTAGATTTAGTTTTCACTACCAAACTTTGATCTGATTGATTACTGCGGTTAGGTGAACATTTGGCAAACAGTGATCACAGGTAATCAGATGGGGCATAAATTGCAATGTAGAACTCACAGAAATCGGTTACTAGTCCCAAATTATAATAAAGCGATTTCACGAAGATCGCTAGGTACCAAGCGAAGTTGAATGGATTGACCTAAATGGTAATAACGCCGAAAAACGTGTGTAATGTATTCAAAAATAAACTCTAATCGGTGGTGGAAAAACATGTTCCCATGGTAAGAAAACGTTTGAATAACAAAAAACAGACCCAGTGGATGACAAATGAGATCCAAAAAATCATTGGCGGGAAAGCGCCGAGCGTACAAAGTTTACAAGCGATCAAATGGGGGGACTGCGATTCTAGAGAATACAATGACGTAAAACGTCGTTGCAAGGACTAATTAAGTCTAAAAGCCCCAAATATGAAGAAAAAATTCCCAAAGGAAATCCAAATAAAAACGCGAAAAAAGGTTCTTTCAATACGTTCGAAGTAAGAAAAAAACGTCAAAACAAGTATTGGCCACTGAAAGATAAGAATAACATCTTGGTAAAATGATAATAAGGTATGGCGTTCGTACTCAATGATTACTTCAATGCGGTATTTTTTAAAGAAAAACGAAGCTCCATTACCAGAACCAGTAAACATGTAATGCGGGACTCGATAGGGGATAGTTTGGTAATGGAGAGATAACAGTAGACGAAATATCAAAGTATTTGCGAAACCTTGACCCACAAATTCCGTGGGGGTGGACGGAAATCTCGCCGCGACTACTTTGGCGAAGGTCTAGTCAACTTTTCGCTCCCATTAAAGATTATTCTCAATAAATTGCTAATGGACAAAAATGTTCCTAGTTATGTGGAAAATTAGCTAATGTTACACCCGATATTCAAGAAGGGAGTAAGGGGCCTCGCAAGATAATTATCCCCCAATTAGTCTAACGTCTGTGATTTGTTAAACTTTTTTGAGAAAATATTGAGGATAAAATAGGTCTTTTTTCTCGATGAAAAAACTCAATACAAAAACTCCCAGCATGGATTTCGAAATAAAAAGATCCTGCTTAACAAACCTACTCGATTTTTTAATGTCATTTATTCAAAACTGGGACGCTAAAATTCCCTCGGATGTAATATACCTTTTGATTTTCAGAAAGCCTTCGAAACAGTTCCCCATAAGTGACTTTTGACAAAGCTAAGGGCACAGGCTTAGGAGAGCAATTATGTTCATGGATTGGCGACTTGGCTTTCAAATCGTAACAACGGGTAGAAAATAAATGGCGAGGCATCTGATTGGTTAGATGTTACTAGTGGGTGGTGCCTCAGGGCTCGGTCTTGGATCCTACTCTTTTTCTGATATATATCAATGATCTGGACTGCGGAACTTGTATCTAAAATATCGAAATTTGCAGATGAAACCAATTAGGCGGTAAAGCATAAAACTAGAGAAAACTGCGAACTCATACAACGTGATCTCGAAACTAACAGATTGGAGTGATAAATGGCTATTAAAATTCAATTCCGATAAATGTAAAGGTAATACATAATAGGGGAAAACATAACCTCAAATAACTATCAAATACAAAAAAAATTTTAACTAGTATCAGGAAAAAGTTTTAGGTGGGCACATTCAGTAAACGATCTTAAAGCCCAGGGCCGCATGCCTAGTGGCCAGTAAAAAGGCGAATATGATCTGGGTTCATTAAACGCAGCTTTGAACATTTAAACCTCGAAGTAATGACACAAATTTAACCGTCCTTGGTTAGGCTGCACTAAG
Organism: Chionoecetes opilio; assembly: GCA_016584305.1. Taxonomy (NCBI): domain Eukaryota; kingdom Metazoa; phylum Arthropoda; class Malacostraca; order Decapoda; family Majidae; genus Chionoecetes; species Chionoecetes opilio. The sequence goes on along the minus strand of JACEEZ010004218.1, from coordinate 20,818 downwards.
AATATGCCGTTTCAATTTTGGGCGCCCTGTTTCATAAAAGATCAAGCCAAATTGGAAAACAGTGCAAAGAAGAGCAACCAAACAATTCCAGCTCTGGCAAATCATCTTATGAAGAGGGGACTGGAAAAACCTTAATATGTTTTCCTTAAAGGATCGTAAGAATCCCGTGGGGATTGATAGAAACTTTAAGGGTCCTAAAAGGAAAATTTTTCGTTCATTTAAACAAAGAGGAAACCTATTCGAGCTTTTCAACTAAGGACAACAAGAAATAAATGGTTTTAAAAACTAAAAACTTTCAACGTTGCCACAGATCTCCGTTAAAAATTTTTCAATGTTAGAGGGCGTCGGAAAAGAGGAAAAGTTACCAGCAATGTAGTTTGAAGCCAGCACAATAAACTACATTTAAAAACAAGAATTGAGCCCGCACTATTAAAAGTAAAATGGGTAATTTTGGATAGGTGCCCTGGAATTCATATGAGTCCCCCGGGTCGATTAGTTGTTTGTGGTAGTGGTAAGTTGTAAATTATATTTTCATACCCTATCTTCTTTCAATACGAAACTTCCCAATGTTCTTCTCTTTAGGGAAATGTATCATTTTCCAACGTTTTTTAATGTAGTTGATATTAGTAGGATGTGTTTTCAGCAATACCTCGGGCATGGGAAACCCAAAAGGTTTCCCGGTGGGGGTGTTATTCCTATGTAACCTATGTAAATCCTCCCCCTCTCTCCCCCTTTCTCCTTCCCTTCCCCCCTCTCCTCTCGTTCCTTCGGCGGTAGTTTAATAAATTTCTGTCGTTAGGGTTAGAAAATTTAAAAATAAAAAAGGCAGTTTTCATGTTAAAACGCGGGTTTTCTAAAATCAAAAAATAGAAGTAGTATCTTAAACCGAGGAATATATGAACACTTTTTAAAAATAAATATTTGAAAAAAAAATTAGGAAAAAGAAATATTTCCCTCCAAAAATTCCCATTTTCTTCCAAAAATTGAATTTAAATTTGCATCCAAAAAACTTTTTATTTCCTTTATAACTATAATAAATACTTTCAACACAACAACTAGTTCAAAATTTTCCCAAAAAAACCCAAAACCCCATTTCTTTTCTTCTAATTCAAATTTTTTTTAAACCTTTAAATTTTTCCCAAAAAAATAATTTTATTTGGGAAATTAAAAAAAACTGTTTTAATAATTTCCCAAAAGTTTAAAAGGGGGGAAGCGACAATCATAGAATGTTGGAGAGAGAGAGAGAGAGAGAGAGAGAGAGAGAGAGAGAGAGAGAGAGAGAGAGAGAGAGAGAGAGGAGAGAAGAGAGAGAGAGAGAGAGAGAGAGAGAGAGAGAGAGAGAAGAGAGAGAGAGAGAGAGAGAGAGAGAGAGAGAGAGAGAGATAGAGAGAGAGGAGAGAGAGAGAGAGAGAGAGGAGGAGAGAGGAGATAGAAGAGAGAGGGGAGGGAGAAGGGGGAGAGAGGGGAGAGAGGGAGAGAGAGAAGAGAGAGAGAGAGAGAGAGGAGGAGAGAGAGGAGGAGAGGAGAGAGATGAGAGAGAGAGAGAGAGAGAGGAGAGAGAAGAGAGAGAAGGAGAGAGAGAAGAGAGAGAGAGAGAGAGCATTTAGTCACACAAAATGAACAACCATAGCTTGGTCCTGCATTAACTAGAAGCCAGTCATGAATGAAGACAATACCATTACCTTGAGGCGGCGCAGATATTGGACCTCAGTCAAACAGGACGTTGGCATCACCTCACCCCTTCATCTCTCTGCGGAAAAGAAAAAAAAAAAAACAATATACACAGAAAAATAAACAGAAATAAGATAAACACAGAAATAAGACAGGAAAAAAACAGAAAAATAAACAAAAATTAAGATAAACACGAATAAGCAGGAAAAAACGAAAAAAAAAAGAAATAAATAACAGAAATAAAACAGAAAAAACAGAAAAATAAACAGAAATAAGATAAACACAGAAATAAGACAGGAAAAAACAGAAAAAAAATATAAACAGAAATAAGGATAAACACAGAAATAAAAAAAACAGGAAAAAACAAAAAAAAAATAAACCAGATAAGATAAGATTTTCATCCTATCTAAACACTTTGCAAGTACCAACTACAAGGTTATTGACTATACAAAGACGCCGCCACGTCAGCCGACTAGGCGGACTCGAACCGCTGACCGAATGCACAGGGACGCTGCACATTGCGAACTCACGTCTCTACCAACCTTGCCACCCTGACGGGCTAAAAATAAACAGAAATACGATAATCACAGTAAGAAAACAGAAAATATAGTAACAGAAAAATAAACAGAAATAAGATAAACTCAGAAAGAAAACATGAAAATAAACAGAAATAAGATAAACTCAGAAATAAGACAGGAAAAAAACAGAAAAATAAACAGAAATAAGATAAACTCAAAAAGAAAACATGAAAATAAACAGAAATAAAGAAATAACACAGAAATAAGAAAAGGAAAAAAACAGAAAAATAAACAGAAATAAGATAAAAAACAGAAATAAGACAGGAAAAAAAACAGAAAAATAAACAGAAATAAGATAAACTCAAGAAAACAGAAAAAAAAACAGAAAAATAAACAGAAATAAAACAGAAAAATAAAACAGAAAAAATAAAACAGCCATAGATGTCCTTCGTTATAGGCCTATGTCCTTCACTCATAATCTTTATCCTTTCAAATTCTTCTTTAAATCCCATATATTCCTTTTACTTCAATGATTCTTGTTCTCATCATCAGTCCTTGCCTTACGACCCATCTTACGACCCTCTTAAAGACCCTCTTACGACCCTCTTATACGACCCTCTTTTACGACCCCTCTACGATCCATCCACGACCCTTTTACAACCCTCCTACGACCCTCTTGCGATCCATCCACGACCCTCTTACGACCCTCTTACGTCCCTCCTACGACCCTCTTACGATCCATCCACGACCCTCTTACGACCCTCCTACGAACCTCTTACGACCCTCCTACGACCCTTTTACGATCCATCCACGACCCTCGTACGACCCTCCAACGACCCTCTTACGATCCATCTACGACCCTCTTACGACCCTCTTACAACCTTCCTACGACCATCTTACGATCCATCCACGACCCTCTTACGACCCTCTTGCGACCCTCCTACGACCCTCTTACGACCCTCCTACGACCCTCTTACGACCCTTCTAACGACCCTTTTTACGACCCTCCTAAAGACCCTCTTACGACCCTTCCCTACGACCCTCTTACGACCTCTTCACCTCTACGAACCTCTTACGATCCTCCTACGAACCTCCTTCGACACCCTCCCTTTCGACCCTCCTACGACCCTCTTACGACCCTCTTACGACCCTCCTCCGATCCTCTTACGACCCTCCTACGACCCTCTTACGACCCTCCTACGATCCATCTACGACCCATTGTACCTATGATGCTTGTTCTTATTCAAAATCGATATAGGTCTGATTATTATAAAGGGCCCCCTTTTTTTTTTTTTTACCCACAAAAATTTATCACCATTTGCTTTT
>JACEEZ010004218.1:0-12500 GCA_016584305.1 Chionoecetes opilio | reverse complement strand
TGCCGAACGGTCAGGTTCTCTCTCTCCAGGTCCATCAGAGCGCGTAAGATAGCTTCTTGGCTGTAGTTTAGTCTGCCGCTGTTTGCTTTCCTCACATAGGATCGTGGCATACAGTTAGGAAGACAAAAAACAGGACATTAAAAATATTTTATGATGACAATCTAGGTGTTTCATTTGCCCGATCTGGTGTTTCATTTGACCCCGGCACAAATTTATGTATATATAACATATCCCTATATAACTTGGGTGGCCTTTTTTTTTTATGGCCTACCTTGAAGTGTTTAAAGATAGCAATCTATGATGAAAATCTTAAACTCTGATAGTCTACCTTGTGTCAACCTTAGCATTTACATATATACTGTACATCTGAAATTAAAAAAAAGAAAAATCAGATTAAACATTACTTTTAGGCATATATAAATAGAATAGAGCAGTTAAATAGTAAGTATTTAACCTAAATAATGAATTGGGAGGTCTAGACATATTAGATTTTTAAAAATTTCAGAATTTAAAAAGATTTAAATTTAAAAACTGTGGTGCATCATTTGACCCCGTGTGTGTCATTTGACCCCATGGTATGGTATATATATATGGATGGTTTTCAGGGCAACATAAACATAAGAACATCAGAACATAAGAAAGTAAGGAAGCTACAAGAGGCCGTGAGACCTACATTTGGTAGTTCCTGTTGTAAACGCTCTTCATCACATGTGTTGTGGTTTAATAAGCAACGTTTCGCCAAACTATAGGCATCATCAGGCAAAAAAATTATTACAATTAGTAAAAACTAATAAAAAATATCCTGAAAAACAAGTCATTTGAGAATAAAAATATATTTTCGTAAACATAACACACTAGACAATTATAAATTAAAATAACAAGATGATAAGAGAGAACAAACCTGGTAGTGTAACCATGCTTTAGGGTATGATAGATGAATGAATAAAGTGACTTAGTTGAGGAATTACAACGACTACTCTGAGACCAAATCGAAACATTTTCAAATTTTGTCTCAGAATAGTCGTTGTAATTCATGAACTAAGTCACTTTATTTATCCTGTACCAAGCCCGAGAGTATACACTACCAGGTTCGCTCTCTCATATTATCATATTTTAATTTCCAATTGTCTTGTGTGTTATGTTTAGGAAAATATTACTTTATTCGCAAGATAACTCTTATTTTATAAAATTTTATATTAGTTTTTACTAGTTGTAATAATGTTTTTAGCCTGATGATGCCTATAATTTGCCTAAACGTTGCTCATTAAACCCCAACACATGTGAAGAAGAGCGTTTATGTTGCCCTGAAAACCATCCATGAAATTCACCACCTCACGTTAAGTATATGTATATATATATGATTATATATATATATATATATATATATATATATAATATATATATATATATATATATATATATATATATATATATATATATATATAATATATATATATATATATATATATATATATATATAATATATTATATATATATATATATATATATATAATATATATTATATATATATAATATATATATATATATATATATATATAATATATATATATATATATATAATATATAATTATATATATATTAATATATATAATATAAAATATATATATATTATATATATATTATAATATATATATATATAAAAATATATTATATTATATATATATATATATATATATATATATATATATATATATTTATATATATATATATATATATATATATATATATATATAATATATATATATATAATATTATATATATATATTATAATATATATATATTATATTATATTATATATATATATTATATATATATATATATATTTTAATATATATATTATATATATATATATATATATAATAATATATATGATAAATATATTATAGCATACGTAAATACAATATATATGTACATATATATTTATATACTTATATTATACTATTATGCATCTTATTAATAATATATTAACTAGTACCGGACTAAATATTGCTCGTAACCCTGCAAGGGTAATCAATATGATGACAATAAAGTGGTTACTACTGAATATATACTTTATGGATCCTTAGTCTAATGCCTTTCAAAGTGATGGACACATCAAGTTTTGTAAGTGGACGAGGATTTGTCCACATGAAGTGCCCATGGGGAAGCTAGGTATCTGGTCACATACTTGCGTTGATAATGGCCACAGAGTTCAATGGATTAGGTCAGAGAATGTGGCATCCAATGAATCCAGACATTGACAGTTGTCACGATTTTGCTTTGGGAGGGTGCATTATTCTGCACGAATGTGTGGGCTTGGCACACCTCGAAGCAATCAGGCAGATTGTCACACAGCAGTTCCAAATAATTATATTGGTTCATTGACTCATTTTTGGGGAGCACCACAAGTTTCCCAAACATCATGGAAAGAGAAGCATCCCCACACCATTAAGGAATCTGGGAATCTTACAGTGTTGTGTGTGAACTTTGGCGCGTACGGATCACTGCCCGGGAGGCGATAAACTTTCTTTTTCCTGCTGCTGGTAACTGTAAATTTTGCCTCATCACTCCAAAGTACTCCTTTCCAGTTCTCAGTATCCCAAGGGAGGTACCTGCGGCAGAACTGAAGTCTGTTGTCCTTATGAACCTCTTTTAGGAGAGGTTTAGGTCGCGCAACAAAGTGTTTAAATCCAAAGTCGTCATGGACTCGACGTCGCACTGTCCTGACAGACACTTCACCCAGCAGTACATGGTTATTTTCCTTTAATTGTCTGCCGGAAATACTGGGACACTTATCAACATCACGCTTGATGATGTTTAATGTTCTTGGGTGGGTTTTACGGGGCCTGCCAGGGGTAATTTTTTCCGCGGCAAATCGTCGTCACCAGAGTTTGAAATTTGTTGCACCCAACGGCTGACACCTCTCACACTAACGCCTGTGTTTTCAGCAATATCTTTCATTGAGTGTCCTGCCTTTTGGAGTGACGAAATAGCACTAATGTCATCACTTGTCACTGGTCTATACCTCCCCATAGTCCACATAAGAGGCAAGATAGAGGCAAAACGCTGTTATCTTAAAATGCCGCGGGCTGGCAACTCCTCCGCGGCACCTCCCTGCACAGGCTGTAATGGATCACTGGGTGTCGTGACCTTGAGCTCAGTGACAACTGACAACACAGATCACTGCCCCAGTTTCCCTTGCAGAGTTGCCAAATGCCCAATAAATTAAAATATGAGAGTATGTTTAGTTTTTCTGTAGTTTGCTCTGGGAGCCGTTTTGCCTTTGTTTATAACGTGAAAATGCAGCGATACTCATGATGTTGGCAGAAATCCCTCTATCCACACTACTGCAAAAGGTGATATAAATTGTTTGATTATGCTTAATAGACGTTAGACGTAGTGGGATGCCGTCAAAGTATAAAACTCAAAGTAAGCAGCCATCCTTCATAATTATTATCGAATGTGTTCTGCGCGTTAGGCATAGGACCGACGACGCCAATATTTACGTCCGCTACTATATATATATATATATATATATATATATATATATATATATATATATATGTTGACATTTCAGGGTGACAAAGACACTCGTCATTCTTGGGTTGTTTATGCGCGTGCAACGTTTCGCCAGAAGACACTTGGCATCATCAGGCTAAAACAGTTTACAAATGAATATACTATACTGCTAAAAAGCAAACATCTAAAGAATTTTTTTTAAACAATAAAATAATCTTATATTATCTAAAAAATTTAAACACAATTTATACTTAGCAAACCTTTGTGTGTATGTTGTCTAGGTTGGCAGAGGACTGAATGAACAATAGTTTACAGGTAGCATTTCGGCTCGTATGTGGCGATCGAAACGAGAGTCGGACAATCGAAACAGTGTGATAATCATTTGAGTATATGTAATTGGTATGAAGTGACTTGGCTATTAAGATCAGGGGACAAGTGCTTGATGTGTATGGATTCTAATAATTTAGTGTCACTAGAGAAGTTTGCCTTTGATAGGATACTAAAGTCATTCATAGAAAAAGGGTTAACTAGATCATGTGAATATAAACAACCCCAAGAATGACGAGTGTCTTTGTCACCCTGAAATGTCAACATGTATCGACCTAAGAATACCAACTAAGAATCTTCCCAGCAGCCCAGGGAGGGCAGGTATACACAGATCGTCACGTGAGCTACACTCTCACCATGCCTAGGTTAGCAGTGATATCCTGGGTATTATTATTTATCCTCAAAATTAGATTCCCCACTAATGTCCCCTTTATTGATGTCCTAAAACGTAGGTATGGTAATGCTTCTCTATCTCAATACCGTAAACTAGAGAATACTGATTACAAAGTAAAAAAGAATTGACTAGATATATAATTTTTGCAAACCTGTAAAACTTATGGAATAATCCCTAACTTCCTTCAATTTAAATTAGATCAACCCATGCTAAACAATACATTTACATATAAGTCATTTCAATTTAAATTACTAAACTTAGAATTAAAAGAGAAAAACAGGCTACTTAAAAATCACACAGAGGACTTTAATCAAACTAAATCTGATCTGAAAAACACCTTGTCATGGCTTGATTTTAATTGTCTTTTTAATAGATTAGTACATAGTAATGACTCTAAATTCAAAACTGCTAAAGCTTGTCATAGGAAAAAACCGCTCTCTAGGCATTCCTCTGGAACACTCTGTCAATAAGGATAAAGTCGTAATTAATCTTTCTAATCGTTCGCTAACTCCTGCTGAAAAAGATTTACTTGCATTCGGATTACCTTCTGCCTTACCAAAATGTAATATTAACCATGTCAATCATTACTTTACATTTGAGAAACTTATTAATACACTTAAATATAAAGCTAAAAAAACATTTATTACGGAATGGGATAACTTAGTTCAAGGCATCTCTACTATTGCTTAATCATCATATCGCGAATTTAATTAATTCAAACATTCGTTCCCAAAATCCCACAAATGCAGTTTGATGCCTTAAATGACTTTAAATCTGATGATACTATCTTAATCACTAGACCCGATAAAGGACGCGGTACAGTCATATTAGATAAAACTGAGTATATTAACAAAGCTGAATCCATCCTTGGTGATAAAACTAAATTTAAAGTCCTCGCTGACAAAACATTTTCTTTCATCACTAAAATGGAGGACAGACTTTTCCGTCACCTTAGAGCATTACTTAAATTAAAAGTTATTACTAAAGACGTTTTCAATTATATATTTCCTAGTGGCTCCTCTCCTGGCGCTCTCTATGGATTACCAAAAACTCATAAAATAGGTAACCCCTTACGTCCTATTCTTAGTACTATAGGCACCTTTAACTATAACCTAGCTAAATACTTCGTCCCGATAATTGACCCGCTAACTAGTAATGAATACACAATTAAGAACTCTTTTGATTTTGCACATGAATTAAAAACAATTAACATAAACAATGCGGTAATGGCTAGTTTTGACATCCAATCACTATTTACAAATAAATCCATTAGTTGAGACTATTGAAATAATCACTAATAGTTTATTTCATAATGCTACCACTTTTCTTAACTACACAAAAAAAACTATTCACTGATTTATTAACTCTAGCTATAAAAGACTCTCCATTCATATTTAACAAAAAACTTTACGTCCAAACTGATGGTGTTTCCATGGGGTCATGTCTAGGTTATTCATTTGCTAATGCATTTTTATGTCACCATGAACAAATTTGGCTGTCTGACTGTCCTAAACTTTTTAAACCTTTTTATTATAAACGCTATGTAGACGACACTTTTTTACTCTTTAAAAATACCGAACACATTCCCTTATTTTTGAACTACCTTAACTCTAAGCACCCAAATATTAAGTTCACATATGAAGTTGATAACCAATTATCACTACCATTTTTGGATATCCTAATTACCCGTAAAAATAATAATCTTACCACCTCAGTCTATAGAAAACCTACTTTCATAGGTTTAGGAACTCAATATGTTTCATTCATCCCTAACCTTTTTAAAATCAATACTATTAAGACCTTATTACACAGATGCTATAGTTTCTCTTCCAATTGGTTTGCCTTCGATAATGAAATCAAATTCAATACTATTTTCTTTTTAAATAATGGCTACCCCCTCAAATTGATTGAAACAACTATCTCTAAATTCCTAAATGAAAAGTTCAACCCTAAGTCGAACCAACCCGAACCTACAGTAGACACACATTATATTAAACTTCCAGTTTATGGCCATCTCAGTTATATCATTCGTAAAAAACTCAATGATTTACTTAAGTTTAACCTTCCTAACTCAAAATTTCAATTAATTCTTACTAATCCATTTACCTTAAGAACACATTTCAAATATAAAGACTCTATACCTAAAGCTCTTATCTCTAATATAATTTACGAATTCAAATGTTCTAGCTGTAACGCTAGATACATCGGCGAGACGGCAAGGATTTTAACCCTTAGGTTCTCTGAACATAAAGGTGTTTCTGCACGTACTGGTCGACCCATCTTTTCACCTTCGCAATCTGCAATCCGCTCACGCTCACATGATCTAGATCACCCTTTTTCTATGAATGACTTTAGTATCCTATCAAAGGCAAACTTCTCTAGTGACACTAAATTATTAGAATCTATACACATCAAGCACTTGTCTCCTGATCTTAATAACCAAGTTACTTCATACCAATTACATATACTCAAATGATTATCACACTGTTTCGATTGTCCGACTCTCGTTTCGATCGCCACATACGATTCGAAATGCTACCTGTAAACTATTGTTCATTCAGTCCTCTGCCAACCTAGACAACATACACACCAAGGTTTGCTAGGTATAAATTATGTTTTTATTTTTTAGATAATATAGATTATTTTATTGTTTAAAAAAATTCTTTTAGATGTTCGCTTTTTAGCAGTATAGTATATTAATTTTTAAACTATTTTAGCCTGATGATGCCAAGTGTCTTTTGGTGAAACGTTGCACGCACATAAACAAACCCAAGAATGACGAGTGTCTTTGTCACCCTGAAATGTCAACTTGTATCGACCTAAGATACCAACTATATATATATATATATATTATATATATATATATATATATATATATATATATATATATATATTATTATATATATATATTATATATATATATATATATATATATATATAATATATATATATATATATAAATATATATATATATATAAATATATATATTATATATATATAATATATATATATATATATATATATATATATATATATATATATATATATATATATATATATATATATTATATATATATATATATATAATATATATATATATATATATATATATATATATATATATATCTATATATATAATATATATATATATAGTATATACGGGCAGGAGATTTTCTCTGAGACAGATCTCGTTAAAAGTGATAGCTAGTTCAGCGTTTATTATCTTTTTAAAGATATTTTCTCTTTGTCTTAAGAGCGTCTTATTCTCTTTTGTAATCACTTGTATGGCTTCACCGTAGCTAGTCATTTTGCTGCATCGTGATTTCGGGTCTAAGAACCCTTCTTCAGCAGCATGTGGAAGATGTTTTCTCCTCAGTTGCAGAGGTAAGCATGACTTAGTTGCGGAGTGAAGCACTATTTATTGATGAAGTCTGGCTGCCACGCAGCCTAGTGGCGGTGCTGATTGGTAGATAGCTTCTGCTTTTCGTCTCCGTGAGTGGAAGACGCTTATTGGTTGTTGACTGCTCGCTTTGTTTCTCTGTGAGTAGGCTGTTATTAGCTTTTGTTCTTTTCATGCTTGGTAGAGCTTGTAGGTCTTTTGCCTGTACGTTAAGCTTGGGATTGATCTCTTTTATGTATAGTGCTTCTAGAAATGGAAGTCGCCGCACATCTGCACACATGTCGACCAATGCTGTATTTTTTTCTTAAATTTTCTTGCGATGATGATGCCATGTTTTTCTAATAGGTGACTTTTTGGGGCTCCGGAAGCTAGGTGGCAGGTAAGACGTCGAGACAGCTTCGTTGTCGTCATGCCGATGTAGGATGAGGGGAGGACTTCACAGTTTCCTCTTTTGCAAGTGATCCTATATACGACATGGGACTTTTGTTTTGTCTCCTTCGTCGGGCTTGGGCTGTTACGGAGAAGGAGGTTGCTGGTGTTCTTGTTTTTGTAATAAATTTGTAGTTTTATTCTCCTCTCTGGGTCTGCAGGTTTCACATTACGGTTGACGATTTGTGATATTATTCTTTCTTCTTCCTGGTGAGCGGTGGAGAAGAAAGCCCGGTAGAAGATAGTTATGTCCTGACTCTTTTTTGTGGCGTTAGGGTTGTGCCAGTTCTCCATGATTTTCTTAGTCTGACGGTTGATGTCTCTCTCGCTGAAGCCGTTGTTGATGAGGACTTGAGTGGATCACTCGATTTCTTTGTGCATAAGTTGCCATGTACTGCAGTGTGTGAGAGCTCTTCTGATGTAAGCACCGATTGTGGAGTCTTTATATCTCTGCGGGCATTCGCTTTCTCCGTTGAGGCAGTGTCCGGTGTTCGTTGGCTTCACGTAGACATTTGTGATGAATGATTCTTCTTTCTGCTTTCCAACGACGTCCAAAAACGGCATTGATTTATCTGAGCTGCTTTTTATGGTGAAGGTAAGGCCTGAAGTATCTAGTAAGCAGAGCTTCGGCTGTTCTGCTTCGTAGTGACTTTTCGTTTTGATAAAGATGTCATCGATGTAGCGGCAATATATGTCGGGCTTGCTTATTTTCTTGAATACTTATTCTTCTACGCAGCCCATGAAGAAGTTTGCCAGCAATACTCCTAAGGGAGAGCCCATAGCGACGCCGTCTATTTGTTGATATTTGTTCCCTCGGGGAGAGGTAAAAGGTGCTTCTTTAGTGCAGCATTCGAGGAGTCCACGTAGTACAGGTTCCGGGACGTCAAGCGGGGGGATGGAGTCATTGCTGTACACCTGGTCGATGATGTAGTTGATTGTACGGTCAACGGGTACGTTGGTGAAGAGGGACTCGACATCAAATGAAGCGATTGCACCTCTGGCGTTGTGGGTCTTGAGTATGTCTAGAAACTCTGATGCTGATTAAAGGCTGTAGGCATTGGGTGTGTATGGAGTCAAGATAGCACACAGCTTCTTTGCGAGGTGGTACGTCGGCGTCAGTATTTGGGATATTATAGAACGAAGTTTATTGCCCGGCTTGTGTGTCTTGATATTGCCGTAGCAGTAACCCATGCCGTATTCATCAGAGAGCTTTCCAAATTTGACGGTGGTGCAGGCAGAATTGTTCCTGCTTATCAATTTGTTGATTTTTAACTTGAGTGCTTCCGTGGGGTCTTTATTGATCTTTGCGAACTTCGTAGTGTCGCTGAGGATGTCATCGATCTTGTTGAGGTATTCTGAGGTGTTTATGATAACGTACGCAGCAGCTTTGTCCGCTCTCCTGATGGTGATGTCTGGGTCTGATTTTAGCTGTTTCGGGGCGTCAATGTAAGCAAGAACACCAGTAACCTCCTTCTCCGTAACAGCCCAAGTCAGACGAAGGAGACAAAACAAAAGTCCCATGTCGTATATAGGATCACTTGCAAAAGAGGAAACTGTGAAGTCCTCCCCTCATCCTACATCAGCATGACGACAACGAAGCTGTCTCGACGTCTTACCTGCCACCTAACTTCCGGAGCCCCAAAAAGTCACCTATTAGAAAAACATGGCATCATCATCACAAGAACATTTTTAGAAGAAAATACAGAATTGGTCTACATGTATGCAGATGTGCGGCGACTTCCAATTCTAGAAGCACTATACATAAAAGAGATCAATCCCAAGCTTAACGTACAGGCAAACGACCTACAAGCTCTACCAAGCATGAAAAGAACAAAAGCTAATAACAGCCTACTCACAGAGAAACAAAGCGAGGAGTCGACAACCAATAAGTGTCTCCCACTCACGGAGACGAGAATCAGAAGCTATCTACCAATCAGCGCCGCCACTAGGCTGCGTGGCAGCCAGACTTCATCAATAAATAGCGCTTCACTCTGCAACTAAGTCATGCTCACCTCTGCAACAGAGGAGAAAACATCTTCCACATGCTGCTGAAGAAGGGGCTCTTAGACCCGAAATCGCGATACAGCAAAATGACAAGCTACGGCGAAGTCATAAAAGTGATTACAAAAGAGAATAAGACACTCCTAAGAAAAAGATAAAATTTCTTTAAAAAGATAATACACGCTGAACTAGCTATCACTTTATCGATATATATATATATATATATATTATATATATTATATATATATATATATATAGAGAGAGAGGAGAGAGAGGAGCGAGAGAGAGAGAGAGAGAGAGAAGAAGGAGCTAGAGAGAGAGAGAGAGAGAGAGATGAGAGAGAGAAGAGAGAGAGACGAAGAGAGAGAGAGAGAGAGAGAGGAGAGAGAGAGGAGAGAGAGGAGAGAGAGAGAGAGAGAGAGAGAGAGAGAGAGAGAGGAGAGAGAGAGAGAGAGAGGAGAGAGAGAGAGAGAGAGAGAGAGAGAGAGAGAGAGAGAGAGAGAGAGAAGATTTATTATTATTAGTTATTGACAAAAGTTTCACAAACATTTTACCTTATTACATGTATAATTTCCTCATATTTGTCCAAATTTATACTCCTACATATTTCATATTAACCTAAAACAAACAAACGAAACACATCTACATGGTGACACATCCCGTACGTATATAATTTTAATACATCCTATATATACTGCACAGATAGCCTACTTTATCCCTTGTACCCATCAAATTATCCATACTGGAGAAGTCTAGCATGACATAGTTGCTTCTACATTGGCTGGAGATGGACACTGCAACAACACATGGGACTCATCCTGCACTGCATTTTCTACACATGAACACAGTCGTAGTTCTTTCGGTATTCCATTTCTCCTGCCTGTTTCTATCTCTAAGATTATGGACATCGTACGTAGCCTCGTAAATGCTTGGCGTTTATAATCCGGGATAAATCCTATTCACATACACTGAATGTACAGAGAGTCCGTGTTTGATTTGTGTTCTGTATGTGACATATTTGGAGGCAGTCTGAGGTTTCTCCTGATCCGTCTAGCCACCCTGTCAAGTGGGTTTACAATACTCTCATACCTTAGTGCTGTGTCAAGAATCTGTATCCCGGAGTATTGGCCGCCTCACACAACCTGAACGCTAAATGATAGGGTTCCCCTTCATCTGGTGCCCTCAACCGTGACTCAAGAAAATTTCGCCTCCTCCTAGCAATTACATCTTGTGCTGGTTGTATGTCTGATTCAATCATACAGAGATCCGGACTGGTATTTTTTCTGACTCCTAGCAAACACTTTACGGCTCTGTTGTATTGTGCAATGATCTTCTTCGGATACGTTACTAGCCAGGTTTCTGAACTGTACAAAAGAGATGATGTCATTGCAGCATCGAACACCTTGCGCTTATAAATGTATGGCATATTAGAATTCGCAGCACAAAATAGCAAATTTATTGAGCTGTGCTTCTCCTGACGTTTCGTGAAGACCTAACGCCGATTATTTTTGCATCATCGCTAAACCCAAACCCTAAATACAGTATTTCGAAGCGTACTCAAACTTAATATCATGCATTACCAACGGGATTCTGTCTTCAGCCGTGCGCGAATAACCATAAACCTTTGTTTTCTTTTCATTTAACAAACCCTTCCATATTCACGACAATAATCCAGTACTACACTCAGTTTTCTCAAACACGAATCCCTTGACGTGGCAGTATTACCATATCATCCATAAGTAATAGCATATGTAAGTCTACAAGAAACCCATCAAGCCCAACACAACGAAGAAAAGAGTAGAGAGGGAGAGAGAGAGAGGAGAAGAGAGAGAGGAGGAGGAGAGAGAGAGAGAGAGAGAGATGAGAGAGAGAGGGAGAGAGAGAGAGAGAGAGAGAGAAGAGAGAGAGAGAGAGAGAGAGAGAGAGAGAGAGGAAAGAGAGAGAGGAGAGATAGAGGAGAGAGAAGAGAGAGAGAGGGAGAGAAGAGAGAGAGAGAGAGAGAGAGAGACGATGGAGAGAAGAGAGAGAGAGAGAGAGAGGAGAGAGAGAGAGAAAAAAATATATATATTTATGTATATATATATTTTTTATATATACTTTTATTTTTCCTACCACACAGGTCAACGCGGATGGACTCATCATTTCATGTCTAATTCATATGACAAGTATTTTTTTCCATTCTTTTCCAGCCGTGTTGCGTGCTCCGTGTGCCTCTATATTATTATCCTTGGTGTGACCTCTCCTGGCGCGCCTCACGAGACGCGCCAGCTGGCCTCCACTTCCACCACCACCATTATACACCAGCTGCAGGGTGGTGCAGGGAGGGAGGGAAGCCAGGACAGCTTATATTATAGTCATTGACCAAGGATACACTATCACCGGCAACCCATACTCTCTCTCCTCTCATCTTCTCTCTCTCTCTCTCTTCTC
>JACEEZ010004217.1:0-16194 GCA_016584305.1 Chionoecetes opilio | reverse complement strand
CCAATTTTTAACCCTTCCTGACCTAGCGGGGTTTGACCCACCGATAACTTAACCAACTCTAATCAAATCTAGCCTAATCAAACCCTAACCTAACCTAACCAATCTAACCTAACCTAACCTAACCAAATCTACCTAACCAAAACAATAAAACCTAACCTAACAAATATAACCTAACCTCCTAGCTAGTTGGGGGGTTTCTCGATACTCCGGTCATCATAATGTGAGGATCGTCCGGTTCACACATCTCTGGACTCAGAAGAACCCAATGAATGTTCCCTAATCTGGGGAAATTTTTTCAACACCCCAACTCAAAAACTATGTGGTTGGGGCGCATATTTTGTACCCCAGCCAAATATCCCGCATTCCCCGGGTCCCCAAGTTTGTTTAGAGGGAGAGGGGAGTATGGGCAAACACTAAATGATACCCACAAGAGAATCACACACCACATCACTGGTTTAACACATCTACAGGTCACACTCCAGTCCCCATATCACCCCACACAGCCTTTCATTACAACACACAATCATTCATCAAGGTCAAATTTATCGAAACAATCTGTAGGTAAAAGTGATATCTTGATGAAGTGTGGTGGTTACAGGAGTTTCGTACAAAATTTTTTTTTCGTACCAGGTTTTTTTTAGTTGCTTCGTACACAAATTTTTTAGTTTTTTTCGTACATACCCGGTGTCGTTTTGTCTAGTAGTCAAGTTCAAGCTGATTGTACGAAACGACTATGGTTTCATATAGACTACCAAAAAACTTTTTTTGGTGTACGAAACAACTGTGTACAAACTGACTGCACCCCAGTGTGATCAGCGGGTGTGATTTGATTAATTTGGGTTATTTAGGTCGTATACAATTTAATAATATCCGTATGTTGCCCAGTTTGCCACGGCCTAAATTATTTAAAGGCCTAAGGGACTGGACGGTTGGAAGGGACGCAGGAAAAATCAACACCAGGTTACAGTTGGGCTGGCTACCGCTGGCTAGCCGGGGCACTATGAGCGCTGTTTGTTTTAAAGGATCGAGGAATCCTTTGGGGAAAATATGAGCCCTGGTGATGTCCTATGGATCTATCAAACAGGTGATATTTTATCAGGAGCCGCGGCGTTTATTCAACAAACTTGTTTCGAACAACTGACAACTATGATCGCAATACTCTGTCCCCCTAATACTTTTCTATATTTGGCACTTCCTTAAACACATAGGGCTACTTACTATTATGATCATGAGAAAAAATATTACTCACCGTATATCCGTTTGTTGCTCTGCACACCCTGCACGGCATATGATAATGATATGTATTGATATACTCTTTCAGTATTCTCTCTGTAGTATGTCAACCAAACCAAATCACATTTGCGCCAAATATTTATTAAAATTTTTATCAGTTTTCAACTCATTACCTTTGAGCTGAAAGTTATTACCGTACGTAATACCAAGTAAATGTGAAGGTTTAGGAGGTGACATGGAATGGAGTACATTTAGGGAGAGACATTCGAAAGCAACACTCAGGTATAAGATCAGCTGGAACGAATGGAGGACAAAAGATTGGCACGAAAGTTTATTTGTGGAGTGAATGTAGTAGTAAATTTGGGGAGCGATGCCAAAAAATGGTAGAAAGAAGGGGATTGCGATTTTGGTGGATGTATCAACTGATAGATGAAAGACCGAAGATTGAATGGAAGATGTTGAATGGTGATGAGAAACCTTGAGTGGGATGTGAGAAAGTGGAAAACTGAGATCGATAGATAGTGAAATATGGGGGCTGAGTAAGTGGAAAAATGAGATGGAGCAAAAGAAAACACTAGAAAGGTATAAGGGGAAAGAGGCACCAGCGTATGAAAGTGGTATGAGGAACCCGGGGTGGCGACCTTCTCTTCCAAGCCAGAACACAGTGCTTAGATGTAAATGCAAGGAACTACAGATGGTCCGAGTCAGGCAGCAAAGTGTGCCAGATGTGTGACATGGGTGAGGAGAAACAGTGGAACATGTGATACTAGAATGTGAGAAGTATAGCGGGGAGAAATGGAAATGATGCGTGTGGTTTTGACTGAAATGGAGGTGACATGAAAGAGGTGGTTGAAAGGCAGGAAGAGAATGGATGGGTTTTTACTGCTGGGACTGTGTGGTGAGACAAATGGACGGTGATTGAGACAGTGAAAGAGTTTTTGGAAAGAATGTGGTATATGAGAAATAGACAATAACTCTACACCCTAAAAAAAGAACAAGAACAAGACTACAGGAGCAGCCGGTTAAAGGCCTATGAAGAAAAGGCCACCTGTAACATCAAATCAAGATCATGTGGTACTTGGTAAATGTCGGAAGAAAAAATGCCAAGCGTCGCAATAGATAAAAGCTTTCAAAAGAACCGTCATTTTAAGACTTATAATATATTATCATGATCATTAGTGTATTGGTACATAATCAGTGTTGTATTCCAAATATTTCACAAGAGTAAATCTTTGATAAACAGAAGTAAGGATAGTCCGTATATAAGATACAGTGAGTAACACTTTGTCAGTCTTTTGACGAAGGCTTTGGGCTACTTACGTTTTGTGCGAATGTTTATACATAAAAAGGGAAAACTTTTCAAATTCTGTACATTGATTTACAGATAATAAAATTTTCCTCTCTGAAAATACAACCAGCGGCACTACGGAGGCCTCGGGAGGCAAAGTGCCGCTGGTGGCCGCCGTTCGCCGCTCAAATCCTACGTACCCCCCGCCGGTTGGTGGTTAGCTGGGATGGTTTTTCGATTTTTTGTTTCCCCCCCAAAAAAAAGATTTTTTGGGTAGAAATGATTTTCTTAAACATCCTTTATAAGTTTCGTTCATTTACCTATGTTTACTTTAAAATGTCTACTTTTTTAGTGGCGTTATGTATAGTGGCCTTATTAAAATTATTTTTGGTTAGTTTTATTCCCCAGTTCTTCTCCATTCATCTCAAAACTGCATAGTGGTTTTTCCCTCCCCTGTTGACGCAACATAATATTTTGTTTGGTATGATTTCAAAAATTTGTTTTATTTGGTTTGTGATGTTGCAGGAGAAAAATGTTGTTGCTTGGTTTTCTATTATAGTTTTTGATAACCCCCACCTACTTTCTCTGAGAGGAGAGGAAAAAATTGGCTCTGCCCCCGAGGGGTCGCAGGGGGGTCATACCTCCCTTTCTTGATATGAAAAGGCAGGCCTTATAGGCGTGCCTGTAAACCAAGGGTGGTGGTGTGGGCATCTCGTGTGAAACGCTTTGCTGGGCTGGAAGTATATATAATTAAGATCCTAAAGGAGAATCTGCAATGACACTGGACTCGAGCTGTAGCCGCTCGAGGTATAGCCAAATTTGCGCAGATAGACCAGAGTTTGTTTATTTACTGCTTTTTTTCTGGGAAATTCTAGGAAAAATTTATATATATCAACAGTCAGGAAAAACAAGCAACCTAGGAAAAGCAGTCAGCACATTTCATCACTCAGCGAAGTCTAGCTGTGGGAAAAAACTCCAATTGATCGAGAAATTTACTCTAGAAGTTCTGAACTCTGTAAAATGCTGCATTTCAACCATTAATGAATAAATCGGAGAAGAAACCTCCCACTTGTGATTCATCTGTTGGAAAAACAACCGGTCAAAGATATGACTCAATCACGTGCAGACAGCAGCATTTGTAGAAGTTTTAGACTGTTTAAGTGAGTTCCCGCGTTTTCCCAAAGACTCACCCGCGATTTTCTGTGTATTTCAGCCTCTGTCCTGGGGGGACAGACATTTTTGTCTGAAAAAATTTAAAGGGCCCTGGCGTAAAACCTCCCACCTGACCCAGCTTACCCACTCTTTACACGGCTAAAGAACCATCCCTGCCGTCATTCCCTGTACTGATGCGCGTTTACCACGGAAAAACCCTGGATGCACAAATCGTGGTACAACTCCTACGATCCCTCCACAGCAGAACCAGCACCCCAAAAAAGGGTCAAGGTGGGAAAAAGTCATGAGGCCCCAATATCATTGGCGGATCAGGGGGGAAGGGGTCTTTTTTTTTGTCGAGGAAGGAGTATGTCTGGGCTACAAAAGGTCACAGGACGGGAAAAAGATCTAAAGCTGCTAGAATGCTTGAAATGGCTTACGTAAGACCTGACCAGATCTGTGTCACAAGTCTGGCAGGGGCAAAGAGGATCTGTGCTTGCAGTATGAAAAAACCGCTGTCAGAGAAAAAACGAAAGGTAGCTAATTCAATTGCAAAACATGACACAAGACACGATAAACCAATACGGCCTTCGGAGCTCGTATCAAGGTCGGGCAATGGAAATTCGGCTCAGGCCAAATTTAAATATGATTTAAATTACACAGATGAATCTTGCGAGTTGTTAGCCAGGGGTTTGAATGACAGTAAAAACAGCTTGACCTTTGGGGACCCAAACCCCAAGAAATCCCCTTTGAGGAATGTTCAAATTTAGGGGAAAAAGCTGGCAAGCGCTCTGTTTTATCACATTATCACTCAAAAGGCGCAGCCCCCATCAAGTCCTTACAAAGGAAAAAAAACCAAAAAAAGTCAGTCCCCTCCCCCCGGGGGAAAGCAGCTAGATACGGATTCACCAGTGGCTTTCCTACTGGGGTAGAAATGGTCATGGTAAGAAACTCCACCCCCAAAGGGAAAAAAGGTGTGCCCGGCATTTAATCACACCTGTCGAGGTGTAAAAAGCTACATCACCCCCTGCAGTTTGTGTCGCAGTATGTCCACGGCTCCAATGCCTGCAGCGGATGACGGGGGAAGCTTCTTCCAGGCCCTTTGCAGCATCCCATCCCCCCCCCTTGAAGCCCGGAAAACCCCCAAAGGGTACCACAGCACCCTTAACCAATGCACCCAGATGGCAAAAAAGCTATGGGTCGTCATTGACCTGAGCCATCACCTATTAAACCATTTTTTGGGACTGCGGGGGACGACAAGCATCACGTGCACAAACCAATCATTGTTTCCGTGTCTGCTTTGGGGGGGGGGAAACCTACAAGACCGGGGATTTCCTTGAAGGCCCCCCCACACCCCCTGAACCTCCCAGTAATGGAACACGTGGCTGCCAATGCTGTCTTCCACAGGTGATGATTCGTCGCCTTGGCGTCTGCAAAAAAGACCTCTCCAGTTCCTGAGAAGATCAGCTAACACAAAGGGTTTAAAACACCTTGGCCAAAAATCTCCGCTTCGTTGGAACGGCCCCGAAAAAGGGAAAACCCAATAAAAAACTAACAGGGGTATGCCGGATGTTCGAAAATTTTTCCTCACCGCGAAGCAGTGAAATTTGGGCAGATCACCAAACAATTTCCCCGACAGTGGGGGAAGTCATGTCATCAACCCTATCCCAAGCCGCGACTCACCCCAAAAAAGGATCCCACCAGCTCCTGCCCACACTCAGTTACGCCACCAATGCCGACACACTGCCCTTTCCCCCCAGTTAAAAATTTTCCCCAAAACTAAAACGTGGATGATTAACTACTACAGTAGCAGCACTTAAATACATGTGAACCCCCACCACAAAAAATGATAAAACCATGAGATTATTGTCATCCAAACACAGAGCCACCGCATGCCCAAAACAATCCCAGTCCCCATTTACTGGCGTAGAAAAATCAAAGCTGGCCTTGATCAAAAAGTAAGGCTTCGCGTCATCGAAAAACCCGTCCCCCCTTGGCGAAACCTGTTACTTGGTGCCACCGCATGATTTTATTGGGAAAAAAAATGGGGAACCACGACCCCGTGGGGTTTTTGGCCTTAAAGCCTATGCAAAAAGGGGAAAATCATCACACCCCAAAACCCATTCCATCAAGCCGTTCAGTTCCGGCAGAGAGGAAACATTTTTTTATGCCCGGAATGGGTATCACAGTGTCCCTCCACATGCGGATGACCTACACCATTTATCACACTTGGGGGGCGGATCGTACTGTGTTGCACCCCAAGGTACATTGCATCGGGCGATGGTATACCAGACCTAGACCAAAAATCGCAACTAAAGTTAAACCCTAATACACTAAATGCCCCGTGAACTCAATCTGGGCAGACACCCTCAAAGCAGTTTCTTCCCAAATTTCAGAAGGTCAACATGTGCGGGCCCATGGGTCCAAAATTAACCGAGAAAATTTGTATTTGCCAAAACACTGTTGAGTTTGCAGGTACAAATTAACTGGCAAGTTCAACCCTGCATGTACCTACGAGCCCTGCGAGTTCCCACGCCCCCAACACACTGACGTACGTCCCCGGTTTGGGGGTGGTGAATCAGGTCAGCTAGCTTCAGCTGGCAGATAAAAAGTTGCCGTTTTGCGAACTACCAAACCCCCCAACACCCTTCCCATGGGGTGAAGACCTGGATGCGCTGTTTGAAGTTGAAACCGCTATTTGAGGACATCAAAAGGGGTGTGGGATTTTTTGAAAACGAACAAAAAAAACTTGTCTGGGAACAACTGGTTCAAAACAGGAACGATTTTGGCTCTTCCAGAAAAACTGCCCCTGCCAGGGCAAGGCTTTTTGCTCAAAAAATGGTTTGGGAAACCCCCTATTTGGGAGCCACTTTTACCCACCCCCCCCAGAAACCAATATGCACCAAAGAGGGGGAAACCCTGGCTGTAGCAATGCCCTGGACAAAGCCCGATTTTTTGTACTGGCCCCGGAGGCTCACCATTGCAATTGCCACAAACCCTTGCTAAAAGTCTTTTTGGGGATCGATTTCTAGAGGACATCCCCAAAAGCCCGCCTCCGTAACCTTAAAGAAAAAAAATTGAGTACGGTTCCAGATGGTTTTTTTTTTTTTTTTCCCCCCTGGGGAAAAAAAAATTAGCATTTTAGTGTCGAGACCCCCGTGGGTTTTCAGGTGCCGGAAAATTGCAAATCCATCAAATCACCTCACCTTGATTGAACCTTCATTTCCCACCCCTTACGGGGTGGGGACCAGTTATAATAGTGAAAAATTTATGATGGCCTCCCCCTACAGTAGCCCTTGCCTTCAATGTGTGGCTATCACATGGAGAAAGTCCGCGAAGCCTGCAAGTGACGAAAACGAAGCGCTTTTACAACTGATTGAGTAAGGCTTTTCCCTCCTTCCGCCATGAGCTACCGGTAAAACCCGCCGAATACCACCGTTTCGTGTGACCTGTACACAGGGGTGGGGTTGTTTTCTACAAGGACTGAGTCGTTACCCCCTTGCCTGCGCAACCGTCTCCAGAATTTCATCGGCCCACAAAGGGGTACATCAATGATGTCAAGGCAGAATCATCCCCCTTTGGCCGGGGATCACCCCTGCCATCAAAATTCCTCGAAAACCTTTTTGAAAAAAACTCAATGATTATTAAGTTAAATTTCCTAGCTCAAAATTTCATTTATTTTTACTAATCATTTACCCTTTAAAAACCATTTCAAAATAAAAGACTCTATACTAAAACCCTTTTTTCTAACATAATTTTCGAATTCAAATGTTCTAGTTGTAACGCTAGATACGTCGGCGAGACGACAAGGAATCTAACCCTTAGGCTTTCTGAGCATAAAGGTGTTTCTGCACGTACTGGTCGAACCATTTCTTCATCAGCTTCGCAATCTGCAATCCGCTCACACTCACATGATTTAGATCACCCTTTTTCTATGAATAACTTTAGTATCCTATCCAAGGCACACTACCCTGGTGACACTAAATTATTAGAATCCATACACATCAAGCATCTGTCCCCTGATCTTAATAACCAAGTCACTTCACACCAACTACATATATTCAAATGACTATCACTGTTTCGATTGCCCGACTCTCGGTTCGATCGCCCCACACAAGCTGAAATGTTACCCACGAAACTAGTGTTCATTCAGTCCTCTACCAACTCAGACAGCATACACACCAAGGTCCGTTAAGTACAAATTTATATTTTATTTATTAGTTAGTAATTTTAGATAATATAGGAATACTTTATTGTTTCTTAAGAAATAATTTTTTAGATGTTCGCTTTTTAGCATTGCAATATATTAAATTTTTAACTATTTTTAGCCTGATGATGCCAAGTGCCTTTGGCGAAACGTTGCGCATAAACAACCCCAAGTATGACGAGTGTCTTTGTCACCCTGAAATATCATGATGTACTACCAACTAAGAAAATCAACTATATATATACATATACTATATATATATATATATATATATATATATATATATATATATATCATATATATATATATATATCTATAATATATATATATATATATATATATATATATATATATATATATATATATTATATAGTATATATATAGTTGATTTTCTTAGTTGGTAGTACATCATGATATTTCAGGGTGACAAAGACACTCGTCATACTTGGGGTTGTTGGACCCTCCAACTGAGCAGCTTCACACCACTGGGTTACAGGCAGTGGATGCCGATCCTCCCATTGACGAAACCGCACCCTCTCTTGACGAAGTCAGAGAGGCTGTAGCAAAGTTGAAGGGTGGAAAGGCAGCTGGTGTTTGTAATATCAGTGCGGAGCTCCTCAAAGCTGGGGGTGAGGCCATGATCCGCGGGTTGCATGCTGTCCTGACTGCCGTGTGGCAATCAGGTACCATTCCTCCTGACTGGAAAAGGGGGCTGGTCGTCCCTATCTGGAAAGGGAAAGGGGACCGTCAGGACTGCAACAATTACCGCGGTATTACACTGCTCAGCGTACCAGGCAAGGTGCTTGCCTATCTATTGCTGACGCGAATTCGCAGTCATCTGGTGAAGCATCAGAGACCTCAGCAGTCTGGGTTCACGCCTGGTAAGTCAACAACGGACCGTATCCTAGCGCTTCGTGTCCTGGTGGAACGCCGACGTGAGTTTCGACAGGGGATGCTTGCAGCCTATGTTGATCTCAAAAAGGCGTTTGACTCAGTGCATCGTGAGTCACTCTGGATCTTCTGCGACTTCGAGGGTTCCTGCAAGGACTATTGGTTTGATAACTGGTCTGTATTCTGGGACTGAGAGTCTGTGAAGTGGGGGGCGGGTGTATCCAGCTTCTTCCTGTGAATACAGGAGTGAGGCAAGGGTGCGTCCTTGCCCCATCACTTTTCAACGCTTGTATGGACGGGTTTGGACAGGGTTTAGATCAAAGTGATTGTGGAGCATCCGTCGGCAACACCAAGACCCACTGATCTTGTTTTTGCCGATGATGCAGTAATCTTTGCTGAGTCGCTGGGTCCTGGTGATGGCTCTAGAGGCGCTGCACGGGGAGGCAAAGCCTTTGGGACTAGAGGTCTCCTGGCTCAAGACCAAGGTCCAGGTGTTTGGAGACTTACTAGATGAAGCGTACAGTCTGTTCATGCGTGTGGCGAGCACATTGAGATCTTGGAAAAAGTTTTACATACCTTGGTAGCGCAGTCCATAATGACGGGGGGGTCACGTCAAGAAGTCTTACCGCGGATTGGCATAGCCCCGGGTGTTATGGACTCGCTCAGCGGGAGTATTTGGCGTTTTTCGGTACCTGTGCAGGAGGACAAAGATCCGGATCTTCAAGCCCGCTTGTGATCCCTGTCTTACTCTATGGTTGTGAGACATGGACACTAATAGTGACTTGAAGAGACGAATCAATGCCTTTGGAAATTGGGGTCTTCCCCAGAATCATGGGGTATCGCTGGGATGATTACGTGCCCAAATCAGCGATTGCACCGTGAGACTGAATCGAGGCCTATTACCTGCATAGTCCGTCAGCGCCAACTTGGGCTATTGGGCATGTGGCACGCTACCCTGAAACCGATCCTTCCATCGGGTTGTATCTTTTAAGAGACAACCCGGGCGTGGAGGAGGCCAAGGGGCCCCCACAAGGCTCGTGGCGGGGGCAATTTTGATGTTTCTTGTCGAGAGTTGCTTGGTATGGGAAAGGAGCCTGCATGGGAGCTCGCGCGTGGTGACCCCCGGGAGTGGCGTCGTAGGGTGGATGAGGCGACGCGCCCCCCGGGCGTAATGCCCCCAATGATTGATTGATGGTAAACATAGGTTTAGCAAAATGGAAATATACGAGTTTTACTTATTCATGGCGTTATAATGAGGATTGTTGGCAAAATAGAAGCACTCGATCATAGGTGTCCTACAACATTCTACTAAATACTGTAAAGGAATGCTTCAAGGCGGTGCATGGGTTAATATTACCTTCTCTTTGCATACATGGAGGTAATATTAACCCATGCACCCGCCTTGAACATTCCTTTGCAGTATTTGTAGAAATGTGTAGGACACCTGTGATCGAATGCTTCTATTTTTGCCAACATCCTCATTATAACGCCATGAATAATGTAAACTCGTATTTTCCATTTTGGCATAAGCCTATGTTGACCATGACAACACTTAATTGCAGCTGGTTTGGTAGGGAATAATAGAAAATAAGTCGAGCCCGACACCCCGCGACCCGACATTCTAGCTCCGCCTGTAGCTCCCAGAGGGCCACCAGATGACAGATCGAGCTCACTAAGGTAGTCTATTGCGATTGCGGAATGGGAAAACAAATTGCGATGCCCACCTCTGCTATACATAGCATACATCAAGTCATACACACACATTTCATCTCCTGCAGACATCACAAACCAAATACACACCAATTTTCAAAATCATACCAACCAAATATTACTTTTTCTTGCTCAACAGGGAGGAAAAACCACTATGCAGTTGTGATTACGTGAATGGAGAAGAACTGGAAGAATAAAACTAACCAAACTAATAAATTAATTAGCCACGTATACATATACGCCCTAAATAGTAGATATTTTAAATGTAAACATAGGTAAATGAACGAAGCTTATAAATGGATGTATTAACAAAAACTCATTTCTTACCAAACTCATTTTTGTTTGGGGCTAACATAACAAATCATAAGACCATGTTGTCTTTAAAGGAATTGTGTTGCCACAGGGCTCTCTGTAAATTAGAGAAATTGGGGAAAAAAATCTACTTAATATTTGGTAAAATTGACTAGGGTTAGGCAGAGGTACATATAGCTCAGCCCCCCGATCCCCCCGCCAAGCATTAACCACAGGCCTCTGCGTGTGTGGGGTTTCATCTATCATCTAGGACGCCATTCGTGATACAGAAAGAAACAAGAGAAATAGACCGACAGACAGACAGAGGAGAGACAGACACAAAGAAAAAAAAGAGTGTAACGCGGAAAATTGGGTTCAAACTTTTTGACCCATGATTTGACGAAGAATTACGTTAAAACAGGAAAGGGGTGAAGTAACTTATAATTATCGATTAACAAAGCGAGTAATTTTCCTCCACTCCTCATTCCTTAATCACTAGTTGTAATAGAGGGTTACATTTTTTTGCTGGTAGTTAACTAGCCACGTATCAAAGAGGGTGAAAGGGAGGTGCGTGTCAGTTTAGCAGACAGAAGCGGACAGACACCCAGTGGGAAAGGCCACTGGGAGGTGACTTTCTCGCCCTTGTAAAGGTATGTTGTAAAATATTTGTTGGCTAGAGATGTAGGTGTGATTCAGGGGTTTTATTTGTGTTTACAAAAGGACTAATGGAACATGTTATCCAGGGTCCCAAGGCAGGGCAGTGGAGATGGAGGTGATGGTGGCGGCAGCCCTGTTGGCTGGTCCCAAGGTAGCAGTGAATAGAGGTGGTGGCGGTGGCGGTGCCCTGCCTGTGGCGCTGTTGAACGGCCACACACCCACGGTTTCCCCCAACTTTGACACCCACCACGCACTATAGACTCTCGTGTTCCTATCGCCCGGAGAGATAGTGTGGCGGATAAATTTTTTGAAGTGTGGCGGAGAGTGTAGAATGTGGCATGGAAACAGATCACATTAGAATAGTATGAAGTTGTTTATTAAGAAAGATGTTAGGTTAAGAAGTGTGCTATCGTTAGTGAATATGTATAATTAGAATTAAGTCGGTTTGTGAATGTACCCATTCATTAATTAAGAACAGTATTATGAATGTTTATTAGGTAAGGGCGTTGTTAGGTTAAGAAGGATTTGGGGAAGTGATTACTGATGATACAGTAAAGTGAAAAATATATTAATTTGCCTTATTTATTAAAGAGTTATTATTTAGATCCAACCAGTACTTACATCTTTTATTTTTATTCATTTTATTTTTTTTTCCCTCTTAATGTGGGTGGTGGCAGCGTAATAGCCAGGATTGTGGAGCACACACTCATTGTGGCGACACAAGAGCAATAGACAAAACAGACAGACGGGAAGAGAGAGAGAGAGAGAGAGAGAACAGACAGACGACGACAGAGAGAAAGTCGAAACTCGTGCTCGTCTCGCGCCTTCCCACAGCCACCAAGATGGCCGACCCACAACAATGGACATTGACAATAGTTTACAATTGGACGATGACGACGTAGTTTATCATCGAAGACACCACAATACCTAACGAGTGAGTACTATCATACACTCCCACACCTTTATAGCGCGTAGTTAACCTTGTGTCACCTTTAATTAAAGGGGCTATTAAAGGTTATGTAAAGACGTGTTTGTAGGTCCATATTTTCAGGGTGTTTTACTGGGTTTCTGTGGGAATTAACGGGTTTTTTTGTGGGATTCTGGTGGTTTTGGGTTTAAAATTTGGTGACGGGGGAGGAAGGAAATTGTCCCGAATTGACTGTCCGTTCAAGACGCGAATTTTTTTCTTTGTTTACTTACTTACTTGTTTACTTGTTTCAAGTTTAGAGGGTGATCCTGACAGTCGTGGGGGTCCACCGCTGCTTGTAGTCTTGGTGTCCCTGTGTAGAAGGTCCACTTGAAACTACGATTGGTTTGGGGCTCGACAGCGGGGAGTTGTAGCCAGGCACTGGGGGCTCGTCTGGTG
This sequence comes from Chionoecetes opilio, assembly GCA_016584305.1. Lineage (NCBI taxonomy): Eukaryota > Metazoa > Arthropoda > Malacostraca > Decapoda > Majidae > Chionoecetes > Chionoecetes opilio. The sequence continues at coordinate 3,399 of JACEEZ010004217.1, read as the reverse complement.
AGGTCCTGAGGAACCTGTCTAGAGCGGCCTTGAATGTGTCCACACTGCACCCACTGACGCCTCTCACTTCCTTAGGTAAACATTGAATGTTCTTGGTCCAACATGAAATCAGACTGGCAGCCAAAAGAGTCTTGATTCTGGTGGAAGCGTGTGATGGCAGGGGTCTCCTCACACACCTACGTCCATTGCGGTCGCTGGCATGGACCTTTACCACACGGGGGTTGGGCTCAGGTACCATTTTTTTCTAATACTTCAGATATAGATAGATATTTGTGTTAATTTAATTGGTAATAATGGACGAGTTTCGCGGTCGTTTTCAGAGACACTATTTTTTCTTTGGCCTGCAATAGGTGCTTGTTCTAATGGAGTTTTATTTTGCGCAAAAAAAAAAAAAAATAACAATGAAACCTAACCTTAAGTAGTCGTCCAGACCATTTCATCATTCCTGATTTAATGCAGTCAAAGCATAGCCCCTTGACGGTATATCAACAATACGTCGTCACTTTTTGTATCCAGTCAGCCGTTTTAAATAATCCGCAATCAAAATCTGAAATTCCCCGAGTTCTCAAAACGCCTCAAGATTTGCAGACGCTCAGGCTCAGGCTCCGTGAAAGTACCATCAGGGAGGCTCATCTTCCCGCGCTGATCAAGGCACGTAAACACAGAGATAAATATAATAGTACTTGAGATATTTGGGTGTTTCTGATAGATTTTTTTGCTATATGCCACATGCATGCATCCTTTTTTGGGTGCAGCATGCTTCCTTCCCCACACAACGCCTGCACACCGACACCCTTCCCACACACAACGCCTGCACACCGACATCCTTTCCCCACTCACGCCTCCGTCCCCACACACACGCCTTCACACCGACACCCTTCCCACCTCACGCCTGCACACCGACACCCTTCCCACACACGCCTCCTTCCCCCACACACGCCTGCACACCGACACCCTTCCCACACACACCCTGGGGAAAAAACTTTGGAAATCATCCTTTCCGGCTTTGACTGAAATGAACTACCGCACTGTATTGTATGCTTATTATACTTCACATCTGTAAAGGTTCCAGCGTGCGCTCAGCCTTGGTTAACCCACACGACCGCTATGAATATGAGGTTTCCTCAAAAATTCTAAGTCCAGTTAGGTTAGGTTAGGTATACTTTGTGGTTAAGGTTAGGTTAGGTTAGGTATACTTTGTTTGGTTAAGGTTAGGTTAGGTTTTGGTATACTTTGTGTTAAGGTTAGGTTAGTTAGGTATACTTTGTGGTTTAAGGTTAGGTTAGGTTAGGTAACTTTGTGGTTAAGGTTAGTTAGGCTAGGTATACTTTGTGGTTAAGGTTGGTTAGGTTAGGTATACTTTGTGGTTAAGGTTAGGTTAGGTTAGGTATACTTTGTGGGTTTAAGTTAGGGTTAGGTTAGGTATACTTTGTGGTTAAGGTTGGTTTAGGTTAGGTATACTTTGTGGTTAGGTTAGGTTAGGTTTTGGTATACTTTGTGGGTTTGGTTAGGTTAGGGATACTTTGTGGTTAAGGTTAGGTTAGGTATACTTTGTGGTTAAGGTTAGGCTAGGTTAGGGTTGGTTAACTTTGTGGTTAAGGTTAGGTTAGTAAAACTTTGTGGTTTAAGGTTTAGGTTTGTTAGGTATACTTTGTGGTTAAGGTTAGGTTGGTTAGGTATACTTTGTGGTTAAGGTTAGGTTAGGTTAGGTATACTTGTGGTTAAGGTTGGTTAGGTTAGGTATATTTGTGGTTTAAGGTTAGGTTAGGTTTATTTGGTTAAAAGCTTTGTGGTTAAGGTTAGGTGGTATACTTTTGTGGTTAAGGTTAGGTTTTGGTTGGGTTGGGTTAGTTTAGGTTAGGTATACTTTGTGGTTAAGGTTAGGTTAGGTTAGATTTTTACATATAGTGACTTTGATGATTTTTTTGGGGAGCCATAAATCACTTATATTTGCTTCCCCCACCCAAAAACCCCGTATTCCCGCCAGTTCCCCAGGCTTGTTGGCTATAGGGGGAAGAAAAAAAAGATAGGGTGAAGGACTTTTTTTCCAAATTTTTACCCACGCCCGCACACACGCCTCCTTTCCCCCACACACCTTGCTACACGCCTCCTTTTCCCCCACACACGCCTGCCCACGCCTCCTTCCCACACACACGCCTGCAGACACGCTTCCTTCCCACACACACGCCTGCACACCGACACCCTTCCCACACAGACGCCTGCACACAAAACACGCCTGCACAAAACGCCTCCTTCCTGCACCAAGCCCTCCTTCCCCACACCCACGCTTCCCTTCCCACACACACGCCTGCACACCGACACCCTTCCCACACACACGCCTGCCCCACACGTCTGCACACCCCACACCCTTCTTACACACACGCCTACTTCCCCCACACACGCCTGCACACCGCCCTCCACTCACGTGTGTGTTGTGTGTGTATGTGTGTGTGTGTGCAGGAAGGGGGTTGGTGCGCAGGCGTGTGTGTGGGAAGAGTGTCGGTCACAGCGACAGATTCACTGTCCCGACACCGAAGTACAATCGGGCATCATAACATTTGCCGACAGGTGTCAGACAGAGTGTCTGGGGAGCGTCCCTATTCTGACGTCATCAATAACAGTCGTAGCCCTGTTTGGAGGGAAATTTTTTTTTTTTCGCGCGCTTTTTACAAAAGTCGTGTTTTTTTATAAAGGAAATAAGGCCTGGAAATCAATTATTTTTTGGGATTAGGTGTTTTGAATGTACAGTCAACATAATTAGGCAAAAAAAAATGGGTCTGGACGACTACTTTAAAGGTTTAACCTTAAAAGGTTTAAACCTTAAAACCCCAAAGTATGGTTTTTTTTGGGTGGGGGGGGGGGGGGGGGGGGGGGGGGGGGGGGGGGTTGCGCAAAATAAAACTATCTCCATTAGAACAAGCCACCTTATTGTAGGCCAAGAAAAATTGTTGGTGTCTCTGAAAACGACCGTGAAACTCTCGTCCATTATTACCAATTTATTTGGTAAATATCCAATGAACACCGACTCACTTTGGTATTATTTTACGATGGCACCAAACTTTGCCTACACAATTGGGAGCATGATTTTTGGTTTACCTTATTGTATTTCTAAGAGACATTTTCTCCTTGAGCTTTCCGTCGCAAATCAATAGTTTCGGAGATATAGAACATTTTAGGTGGGGGAGGAATATGTCTCCTTGTTTACAAAATGCCTCCCTCTTCCTCTTCTTGTGACCTGCATCGCTTTGTTTTCGGAGTAAGTTTTTCCGTGCGCATCGTGGCTAGGGGTTAATCCGGGTTGGTATTTTATTAACTTATATTGGACCCTTTAGGAGGTTACAGGTTAGTAGTTAAGTAGGTTAGGTTGTAGGTTATAAGTGGTAGGTTAGGGTTAATAGG
>JACEEZ010004215.1:0-11891 GCA_016584305.1 Chionoecetes opilio | reverse complement strand
CCTCGTCCCAACGGCCCTTTGGTTCTCGTCAGGTGGCAGCCTGTCCTCCACAATATCGGTGTAATGCATCTCACCATGTAGCGACATGATTTGTTCTCAGTCAGGAAGCAGCCTAGCTGCCACTCCTCAGTCAAGAGGCAGCTCGGCATATCTCACCATGTAGCGACCTCATTTTGTTCTCATTATTTATACATTATTTCTCACCTTCACTGTCTTTTTACGTATATCTTTTGCGTCTCGTTACACAGTAATGTGAATTGATATCAGCGCACTCGATGAGATACTTAATTAACTGTACGAATCCTATAGTTGTAATAAAGGTAGCGTAGCTTTGCTGTTAAAATTTGGCCTTCCTTGTCTACCTAGTACATGTAGCTATAGGTGGCAGGGCATGACAGGTTCTGGCTTTCCGGTTTTTCCCCTTACTGAATGAAGTTTTAATTTTCAGTGATTGCATTTGTTTATATTTGCTTCCTCTTATCTGAGGAAATCTTCGTATTGAAGTCGTTCATCGGTATAGCTGGTATTCTCATAGTAGCCTACTATATAGCCTATAATTAACTTGAGCTTATCTAGAATGGAAATTCATTCTCACACAAAATGCACCATGCATATATGGTGAGCAACTAGTTGGTGGAAGTAAAAAAATCTGCTCTAGCTGACTCTTATCACTTTAAATTTAGTCTAGACTACGGTAGCCGTTCCTATATGCCCTATAGTGAACCTGGAACTGTTGAGTACAGTAAGGTTTTATGCTTGAAATGTAATGTACACATCCTAAGGATGCAGAAACTGCCGGATGCTAATTTGCATTTGTTGAGCAATTTGCATAATTGACCCTAATTAGCATATTCGTATTATCTTCCTTATTAAGCCGCCTATAGAGTTCCTATGGGTGTCTAGACCTAAGTTTTAAGTTCTCAATGATGTAAAACTGCAAGATGCTACTGTGTATATTTTTATTTTGTCCATAAATTGTCTAATTAGCATATTGATTAGGTATGTCACGAAATTACGAATATATTCCCTATTTGACATAGCATATGTTCTAAATCAAAGCAAAAATCTGTTTTGAATTTAATATTCTAAATCAACATATTTGTTCTTTAAATCAACAATTAGCACTGTGCACATAGGAGTTGTCGTGGAAATGGTCTGACTGGAGTCAATAATGAAAAATCGTCTGGTCAACTACAAAGTAGAGATACGAGATAGATATAGAGATAGGGGGTACGAGACATGCTGACCAATAATTTAATTCAATATCATATTTATAAGGAGGTTTGAATTAAATATTAAAAATTATTTTGTCTGTCTTGCCTTGTCTCTGCATCATTTTGTGAAGAAATTGGAGCTGAACATAGTGTTCCTGTTTTCCACACGGAAGTGAGGTGGCTCTCACGTACTACTTACACGTGTCTTCGAACTACACGAAGATATCAAGAGGTTTCTTATAAATCAAGGCAGTGACATTGCCGACCACTTTGTAAACGGAGTTCATTTTGTCCTTAGCATACCTGGGCGGGAACCCAGCAACAAAGGTAGTAGCGCCAGCAACGACCATCTCCGAACTTCTTTTCCTCGACAAAAGCTAAAAACCCCCTCGGTCGGTCTTTAAACGCGTGGGAAGGCCTGAGGGGCAAAAGCCCTTCCCCCTTTCCCCGCTTGTAGGGCCGCCGTACACAACAAAGGTCAAATGACGCACAACAAAGTCTACCGCACCGCCACCGTTTTTTTCGGCCGCGTAAAAAGTTAAATTAAAGTCATCTTCCCGCTCGGGTGTCCGCTCGAGTGGAGTTGCCAACTGTGCCATTACCAAAAATACCACTAAAGCGGTGTTTGGGGTGACGTCATTTTTGTTGTTTTTCGGCCGTAAAAGGGGGAAGGTGGGAACCGGGGCTTAAGACGATATGAGTGTCATCAAGCTCTCACAGTCACCAGCCAATGACAAACATTTTTAAAAAACTTCTCGACCAAAACCCAAAATCGCGAGACATATTCCGGGAAAAAATTTGGCATGCAGACTCCCTCTCCCCCCTTTCTGTCCCCGTCTAAAAACAAATTCTCTTTTTATTGGGAAATGCTTGCTTTTTAAAGGGAGTTTTAATGTCCCAATAATAAGAGATAAGAAAGGGACCCTGTTTTTGTAGTTTTTTTTTTTTGTGGGGGGGGTTTTGTGTGTGTGGGTTAAAATAGTGAAATCGGGATAGGGGGGGCCCCCCGCGGAAAGGCCTCTCCTCCCCTTCCCCGCCATCACCCCCATCATAACATCTTTAAATCACCCTTATTTAAGGTGAACCCCGGTGCTACATTGTTTTAGATAATGACAAGTATATAAACATCCACAAAAATCACAAATTTGAAATAACGAGAAAATAAGACTTTTAATCCTCCCCAACCCTCCTAAGTGGCGGAGGAGGGGGCGGCTCCAGCGCCACACTAAAATTTTTTGAGTAAAAACCCAAAGTTATCCCCCTCACCTGTCCCTTCCTCAAAAAGACAGCCCTCCACGCCTGTGTACACCATAGGTTTCACCAGGGATCAAGGATCCTCAAGGGGTTCTCGCTCCCCTACAAAAATTTTCCCAAAGCATCTACCCCCTTTGGGGTAAAGTTGGGTTGAATCCCCCTCAGGCTTCATCATGCTGCTGCTGCTGCTGCTGCGCTGCCAAGGGCCGCCTCCCAAGGGGGATGGCCCCCTTGTTGTTTTTAATCTTTTTACTTATATTTGAAAAATATCCTCAAATGCAATCATATGTCTACTTTCACCAAAAAAAAAAATTTTCATAGCATAAAAGCAATTGAGCTGCCTGGGACTTCCGACCTCTGCTAATACGGTCTTGAGCGTTTTTGGCCAGGTGCCGTTACGACGAGCCTACACTTTTTGGCGTGTGGTTCCGTCGTTGGACTAACGCCCAAAAAAAAAGGTTTTTAAAGTGTTTTGGGTTTGGCCCTACAATTATTCACAAAACTTGAACGATTTGAACATCTCCTCCCAGAAAATGCTGAACATATAACTGTAGAGGGGGATTTGGCCTTTACCCAAAGCTTTAAATTTGGATGTGGCGCATTGAAGAAGGGAATTTTGCAAATTTCCCCTTCTTTAGGAGCTGCTTTTGCAGGGGAAGGCCCATCTTTACTAAAGTGAAAGCTTGAAGGGCTGATTCACTCCTTTCCCGGGGATTTTCACCATGGACGGTTTCGGGGGCACAAATGGATAGGGGAACCTATAATGTTCAACCCGGATTCCAGAATAAATAATATGTTTAAAGGATCTTTTGAGCGGGAGGCCAACGACAGAACCAAAAACAGTTTGATCAAAGCAGCTAGATTTTTTGGTGTGGGACAACTCAAACCCTTCCCAAGTTGCAGAAAGACCTCTGGAGGGCATTGGCCTTTGTAACCACTTCTTATGCGTTTTTCAACACTACTAACATCAAAAAAAAAGTTTAGGAACCGTCTGGATGCAATGGACATGCGTGTGGGGACTTTGGGAACTCGTTTTTAAACATCATAATTATGAAAAAGCAAAAACAAAAACCTGAAAAGTAAATTTGTACTTGTATTTTTTAGTTGTGAAAAAAAAGGGTTTGTTACCTATGAAATTTTTTTTGATCGGGTTACGAGCAAATTTTTGAGATCTCAAAAGGGGACGAGCACTAAAAAAGGGTTAAGTAAACCCTGAACTAGGACTAACCACTGCGAAAAAAAACCCCGCTTTCAAGTCTCTATAAAAAATACTAAAAAAATACAGACCCTGGGTCAATTTAGTCACATGATATTCAGCATGACGAAAAGGGTAAAAAACCTTTTATATTTTTTATTATTTTTGTAATGTTTTCCTTCACCATGTTCACAGTTTGGTTTACTTTGGGCTTCTTATACATCAAGGGCAGTCGTTCTCGGAATGGGCTTTCCAATGATGGGGTTTGGAAAACGACGCCGTAAGAAAAAAGTGTCACATTCCCGTAGAAAAACCAGACAGGAGTAAAAGTCAGAGACAGAGGGGGCCTTTACGTTATATTTTTCGCCTCCTCGTACCATCCACCACGGTACTGCTACTACATAGCCCCCGTTGTGTATGTAATACATTTACGTTATAAAGTGTGTAAAATTGTGGGTTTTCGGTGTGCACTTGCACACGTTTCCGTGCAGAAAACGTCTGGCATTTGGCGGGCTAAATACTGGATAAAAACGGGTTCGGAACGCGTATTGGCGGTTTTGGAGCACTAAAAATTTTCGGGTCGACTTTTTCCCCTATTATGGAAATGGTTCTTTTCTCTCAAAACACTTCTAACTGTTCTTTGACTGGAGGGTTCTGGAAAAAAAAATTAAAAACAATTATTATTGTTCTTCGCACATGTACAATTGGTATTGAGATAATTTTTACGTCTGTAGGGGAATAAAACCCACCAATTTTTTGGGAGTTAAAAAATTTAGAAAAAATACCTATTTGATTTTTCCCATTTTTTTCTATGAAACTTTGACCTCGACCAAAAAACATGAAAACCCTTTTTTTTAACTCAACGAGATCTACCCTAACTCTATCCTTCTTTTTTTCTATACGATTTTTAGATAGAATTTTTTATATTTTGCGCACCCTTGGCCGTTCAAGACCAGCACTTTTTATGCACCATAATCTATCTTTCATCCCTCAACATATTGTTATTTTTGAATGGAGAGGGGTCGCGGAATCGTATTCCCTTTGAAAATGTACATTTTTTTATTCGCAGGTTTTTACGCATGTATGAAAAAATTTCCCCCATTTTTGGAAAATTTTTTTTCGGGTTTTCCTTAAAAAAAAAACTTAATTCGGCTTTTCAAGTAAATTTAATCTGCTTAACCAGGCCTTTAACAATCTGGATTTTTTTTTCACTCATAAACTTTTTTGGTAACACGGTTCTTTAAAAAATTATGGGGAAAAATTGCTTCCCCATTTTCCCGCAGCCTCACTACTTTCCCCAGTTTTTTTTTTTTTTTTTTTTCCCAACAATGGGGCTTATGACATCGGCCCTTTTTTTTAAACGTGGACTGGCTAACCCAAGACTAACCCTGGTTTAGACGGCATTCCCTTTTTTAAACATTTTCGGGGGGGATTAGTCTTAATACCCCAGCGGAAGCAACCAATTGTTCAAATTTTTAAAAGCACCAAAATTGGCCCCCATGTAGTTTAATATTTCAAAAACATTTTGGATATGGAGGCATTCAAGATTACCCTGTGGAAGATAGGGGCCATTTTTCAAAAGGGCCCCCATTTCCCATTAGCGTCTTTACATAAAATTCATTTGTGTCGTTAGTATGGTGCTAGAGGGCCAAAATTCCCTTTTTTTTTACATCAGAATTAACACAATAAGGTTTAACATATATTTAGATGAATTTCTAAAAAAAGGGCCCCCAAACTGGCCGCCTTTTTTGGGGAAAAAAGTGGAATTTGATGAAGATTCCAATACTCAATGACAAATACTCTAATAACCGTCATGATTCAGGAAAACACTTTAATTGCTCAAGGCTTTTTTTTTAAAATGCGAAAAATTCCCCCAAGGGGAATGGTAGTCAAAAATACACAGAGTACGGGGAGTTTACATATGGTCAATTGTAGTTATATAGTCGCCCAAAAAGCCCATCTCTAGGCACAGACTTACTTTTAAAATTTTTTAGGAAAGATCTAATAAAAAATGAACAAATCTAAGTGGCTTCAAGAAGAGGACCAAAAAAACAGTTCCCAAATAAAATAATTTTTCAGTTTTGTGTAACCCTGCAGTACATACAGTAATCAATAACGAATTTTTGTCACACTATTTTTAATTTGATTCTGAATTTTTAAAAATCGGGTACCGGATTTAAGTTACAGATCATAATGTTGGCTAGAAATTTTTCTGCCTAATCACGGGCTTCCCCTTTCACAAAACACAGACCCGTGCATTGCAGTGAACCCCTTCTTGCACTTGCAGGGGTTTCTGCAGCCTTTTTGCACCCGCAAGACACCAGCTCATGCAGGTTTTGGGGATGCCTCAGGGAGTGGGGCCCCCAGTGGTGTGTGGGCCCATCATACTCCATCCCAGCCCCATCTGTTGTGGGGGAGCACGGCTCTGGTACCATCCGGGGCCCAACTGCCCCCCCCTGAAGGGAGATCCTTCACATGCTGCTCCGAGCAGCGTAAGTTGGCGGGATGTTTGAACAGGCTCTTCTTTGAAAAAGAGTTTTTTCTCCCCTTTGTTGACGTCCTTGCTTTGTTGTGCGGTCAAAGGAGTTTTAAAAACCTCTCGAGACATGCTTGTACCTTGGAGTTGTGGGTGCTTTTGCCGACTCAGCGGGATCATGAGTTCTGGCAGCGGTCCATTTTCCCCAGGCAGTTTTCCCCCATGCCCGACGAAGGTGAACAGTATCCCCCTGGAGGAAAGAAACATTGGAAGAGCCCTTCTTCTCTGGCCCAAAGGGGAGGAAGCTTTTTCGGGGCGCAATTTTCCCCCTTAGTTCTTCCCTGCCCAAAGGCTCCCCAGAGTTCGTCTCCAGTGGTAGTTTCGGGGCTACCACCTGCTGGGACCACGACGTCAGTGTCTACTGTTCGAACCTGTATTGGTGGTGACCATGTTGTGCGCATGTGCTACATGTAGCATCATGCAGTGTTGCCTTCTTGGTTGCATGGTGCAAGTGATTGACGTCCTTTTGCTGTGGAACACGATCACCTCCCTCCCATCAGTGCCCAACCAGTTCCTTCCCTTCTTTTTGAAAGGACTCTGCAAGCATGGGGGGAGGGTAGCTGAAGAGCTCCACTTTTTTGATATAAACTCGCAGGAAACTTTGAAATTTCTGGTAGACGCTGATCGAAAACACGCCGACGTACCCCTTCCACGCTGTTCTCTGGTTGATGCTTCGGGGAATCTCTCTGAGCTGTCCCCAAAAGGCAAGACGTGATAATTTTGGAGGTTGTACAACGTAGGGGATAACCTTGTGTGCAATTCCTCAAACGTTTTGGCAGTCCCCGGTTTCAACATCTGTACGATTACTGCCCCATCGGGGACAACAGCAGTGACATAGGGTTCAGATAGGCTCGCGGGCCTTCAAGGCACACCAGCAAGTCACTCTTGCTCCCTGGGTACAGTCTCCCCCCGTCAATAAAGCTGGGGGGGCATTGTGATTTTCATGCCTGAAGAACTTTTCTAGTTCCCATCACGGGTCTGGCAGCTGATATAAATCGTGCGAAGAGCGCAACATCTTTCTTCAGAGATTTGCCCTTTTGTTTCCTTTGGGGTTTTTTGGGTCCTCTCTTGGTCGCAAACATGCATTTTTCCGGGGGGATTGCCCCTCAAGGGGATTTGGTTCTGTCCAGATGCACCCCTTTGAGAATGCTTCAAACGGGTTTGGGCCAATCTGTTTGGCGTTAGGGACTGTTTTATGACGCGTGCTGCGATCTCCTTTGTGTCGAGCACCAGCAAGCCCTGATTCCTCCTCAAAAGGGGTTTTCCCCAGCTCTTCAAAGGGGCCACGAGGAGCGCACATTTGGAAAAAGTGTTTCTGCACCTTGGGTGTCTCCTGTGGTGACGTGTCTCCTTTGGTCGTGTGGATGCAGATTAAAGTCTTCAATTCCACAATCATTTAGCAACCTCGGGTCCGAAACCATCCGCCCCTCAGTGCAGTTGGATTGTCGGTGAGGCCGAGGCTCCTCCATCACCCTGACATCGCTTGTTCGCTCATGCTTGGTCAATGGGGATTGTGAAAAATCCTCTTGGTTTTTCTGGCTGTGAAGTGTCCTTTGCAAAATTGTGAAGACGTCGGGATGTTTGTTTGCCAGTTCTCCCCATTCCGCAGATCCCTGGTATCCAGGGGGCATAGTTCTGTGGTCAGTCGAAAACCCGGAACCGTTCGTCAGAGCATCCAGTACAGCTAAAAAAGGTTCTTCAAGATGCACAAACGAGTGGACAGCTCCAGTGCCAAGACTTTTACCAGTACTGAAACTGCGGGTAACTCGTTCTCTTGACTGACCAGTCTTCAAATTCCCCGGGTGCGCATCATCTTTTGTATTGGGGTGCTGTTGGGGCATAGGCACGCCGTTGGGGTATGTATAAGGCAGCCGCTGTGACTTGGTGTGCTCTTTGGGGCGTGTGCGTGAGTGCTCGAAAAAAAATGAGTCTGTGTTCCTGCAGTTGTGATTCTGCTGTACCCGTGTTTGGGGCCACCCCCTTCCCTGCAAACCGTCACCCAGGGGGTTCATCCGTCATCTCAATTTGCAACCCCCGAACATCACCACCAGTTGGGCCTCCCAAAAGTGTTGGCCACTTCCATGGATTGTTTTGCTAGAGTGAAAAAGGGGCTGGGCGCAAGTCAGAACGGAGTTTGGTGGGTTTTAGATGTTGAACTGCATTCCTGACTACTCAATAGAGTGTTTATCATTGCCACAGTGGAGCATCTCCGGGGAAAAAGGGAAGCAGGGACGTTGGTGTGATGACTGGTTGCTTTGGATCTTGGTGCCTTGATGGGAGCAGCCCCTATGTGTTTTCCCCAGGCTCAAATCATCTTTGGAAACTTCTCGGTTCTCCAGCCCCCATATACCCTATTTTTTGTGTGCTCAAAATTGGGCGTCTAAGAGAGGTCACAGAAGTAGCTGGGATCGTTGCCCTTTGACAGAGGGGAAACAACAGGACGTACATCCGTGTTATTCGGGAAGGCCCCAACCGTCTTTGTCCGTATCACGCCCAGTGAGAGCAATGCTACGATCCACTCCCCCATCTGCACACGTTGGGTGTTGCAAAAACGAATTCCCGTTCCAAAAGAATTCTTGGGTGTGGGGGCAAATTTGGTTGTGGCAAAGTTGTCCCCAGCCGCAGTTGTGAACACTTGCTACGCAGGGGAGGGGGCAGCCACTTGCTCTATGCGGGACAGCTGACACACCTGTTTTTCCCCTCGGGGAGAAGACGCGGATCTGTCATATGAGGATTAGGCCCAGAGAGAAGAGCTTGTCCCCAAAATCCTCTCTTGCGTGTTTCAGCATCAGCAAGCCCAACATAGGTTGGGAAAAGGGGTTTCTTGAACGTACGTGTCTGACGCTGGGGGCTCCTGTGTCTTGTTGTCCCCGCTTTCCCACTTTGCTTGACACGTTGAACTTGAGAAATGCGCAAGGAAAGGGCTGCTTGTCTCGAAGGGAATGGCTTTTGGTTTTTGGGTGGGGCCATCCGACCATATTTTCCATTGAACTAGTACGTTTGGACAGAGCCTCCTGAAACCACCCGGGAATGATCCACGGGAACGGTCAGTGTCTTCAAAAAATATATCGCCGAAAATATCTTGCAGCACGCGCAAAGGGAACGCCTCAGTCTACATTTTTGCTCGCAGGGTTTTTCCCAGCGCTTCACCAATGTCTTCATCAAACGCAGTAGAAAATCTCGGCTTTGCTCTGGGATCTCAGGGCCCGGAATGGGCTAACAGGGGCTCTTTCAGCCTGTGCTATTAACTTTCTTGCACAAAGCAACCCCAGCTTTCCATTCTTGTCGGTATAGTTTGAAGATCGGGTTGAAAATGGGGCGGTGCCCTCTTCTAGGTGGGTTTTCCCCGATATACAGGGCCGTTCAGCCCGCGATTCTTGACATCAACCTTCTGGAGTTTTCTGCTCGGTTCACAGTGGGCTTTGCACGATTAAAGGCCAAAAACATTGGAATGGACTTGGCCCCCAGAGCCACCATTCACCCATGCTGAGCCTGGCCCTGAGTTTATTGTCCCCCCAAATTGCGCTGCACCTTCCTACGGTGTGGGCCACCTGGGAGGTTTCACTTCATGTAGGGTCTCTGTGCCCGATTTCCCCCCGAAAAAAACAGGGGGTGCCCCCTGGAGGGCTTCTGAAGAGGTGTCGGGGCGCTTGCCTGAGACATTTTCAGTATACCAAATGCTGAGCTCTTGCGAGATCTCTTCTCTGCTCTTTTAGCATGGTTATTTTATTTGGGGCAAATGTTTTATGCCACTTGGCCTGGTGGGCAACCATTGTCGCCTCAACACCTTTTCCTTTCATCTAGTCTGTAACGAAAAAAGTTTGGCAGTTTTTCCCAGTTTACAAAATTGACCAAGTTTGCAGCCATTTTTGTGTATACTCCCCGGGTCTCGGCGTTTAGACAGTATGGGCACACAAGTGACTCTGTTTTCCCCTCTTTACTACAAGACACAGCTTCCCGTTTGTTCAGGAGGGGTTTTGGGAGTACGGGGGCTCAAAAATATCGACCAGTTGGAATTTTTTGCCATGGCTGCAGTCGGAAAACGGTCTTGATGTCAGGTGGTGTGCTCGTGCTGTTTTCCCCCCCACCCGTTTAATGGTTATCAAAGCCTCACCTGCAAAGACAAAAACACCCCCAGTTACCACAAGCTACCTACAAGTACCATGCAAACAACACTATCTTTACTGCAGCCGCCGTCACTGCCACCCGCGCTGCCCTGCAAAGTAAAATTATTTTTGTAAAATGGTAGCCATTTTATTTTGGGAAGCACACAAGTATGGTAATTGTACACTATTATACCCCCTAGCACACTTATCACCTCTAGCATCCCCAAAAAAACAAAATATGGTACATATTCAATGACGCTAATGGTAAATAGCGGCCATTTTCAAAAAATGGCCGCCAAATGTGCTACGGGGAGAATCTTGAATGCCTCCATATCCAAAATTGTTCAGAATGTATGAATCTACATGTGTGCCAAATTTGGTGCTTTTAGAACAATTTGAACAATTGGTTTCGTATTTTTTACTATGCCGCTGGGCTATAAGTTGATCTAAAACTAACGAGAATAGTATTGGAAATGTTAGACACCCAGGACCCTGTCCAACACTTGAGTCTAATGATATTTATGAATACTATGCAAATGCCCATGCTAAGACAAATTACCGGTATTGCCAATATTCTGTTTGGCAAAATATGAGTGTATACATGCGTCTACTGCAGATTATGAAGCATCTGAAATATATTTTTAAAGATCGCGTTTGGCGCCGTACGAAATCTGAGTTTGTTTATCTCTCCTCGCCCGCCGAGTCCAGACTATCAGCAATATAATAGTCACTCACTTATACGACTATACAGCAGCACTTGCATTTAATTAATGGAAAGAGAGGAGACATTTATTCTCTTTTTGGTCATAATAGTCTATTCTACGCTAACAGCGGTTCCTTACATCCCTCTACGGGGAGGCCACGGCAGAAGTCTCCCATTTCCACACATCTATCCACCTCATTCTCACATCCTACTGTCCTCTCACTCATGCATGATCTCTCTCTTTCTCACATACTCCAACTATCAACTAAAAAACTAGTCAACTATCAACTAGTGATTAAGGCATCATTAGTTGTGCAACTAAGTAATAACTATAACATGACCATGACAATCTTTACTCCCGATAATGGGAAGAGCTATGAAGATCAAGGAAAATGTGGGTAAAAATGTGAATAAATGAAGAATATAGGTTCATATATGGTATGGTGTGTTTTGTTGTTCTCGGTAGCAGGGCGCGGAGACAAATGACTATTTCGCTCTCCGTCCCCCAATATATGATCTCCCTGGTTCAGGGCTACCAACCCAAGCGCAGTCGTGGATCAACATAGGACCATGTTAGCTCTCGCTGCTGGCGTCTAAAGCACGCGTTCTTGGCATTGGCACCACTTGAGTCTAACATGGAAGCTCCACCAAAGACTGTATACTAAAGAAAGACGGGAAATATTCCTATCCAACATAACAAATAAGTGTAGCCAGAAAGATGCCAGATAGCACCCGATTCTTGTGTTTAGAGCGCCATCTATTGAGTGGACGAGAAACTACCTCAGTGGTTCCAGATATTGCTAGCCTTTTATTTTCTATTATTTCAGGGAAAATATTAGATATATTTATTAAGTGGAATTGGTGTCAAACTATAATACTATTA
>JACEEZ010004214.1:692111-730361 GCA_016584305.1 Chionoecetes opilio | reverse complement strand
TTTTTTTTTTAAAACTATTTTTTTTTTTACAGTAAAATTTTTTTTTTCCATTTTGTTTTTTTTTTTTGTAAGAAACGAAAATCCTACAGTTCAAAAACTGACGTGATGAGAAAAACTGAGATCATTTTGGATTCACACCCAAAAATTATTTAAAACAAGTGTAGACCAAACTAAACAAAAATTTTTTCCCCCATTTTTTTTTTATTTTTATTTATGTGGTACTGGCTGAGTCATAAGGGGACTGGAAACCAAAAAGCAAGTTTTATTGTTTTAAAGTTATTTGTTGCTTCTTATCCAATTTGAAATTTTATTTAAATTTCTTCATTCAATGAAATTGTAATAAGAGAGAGAGAGGAGAGAGAGAGAGAGAGAGAGAGGGAGAGAAGAGAGAGAGAGAGAGAGAGAGTAGAGAGAGAGAGAGGGGATAGTTGAAAACATGAAGGATAGTTAGTACAACCCCCCTTCCCTTTCCCCTCCACCACCCCCCACCACCACCACCACCATCACCACCACCTACCATCACCCCCCCATCACCATCCCCCACCACCACCACCCCACCACCACCCCACCAACAACAACACCACCAAAATAATATAAAATCTGGGTAAAAATGATTTGAACGGCCGTTAAATGGGTGTTAGGTGTCCCTGGAAATTGGGGCGGGAAATTAACCTGATTCCCTGGGGGGTTTTTCAACAGAGGGGTGAGGGGAGGTTTTGTTTTGTATTAGTTTAGTGGTATTTTTTTTATTTTTTGTTTTTTTTATTAATTTGTATCGGTTTTTGTAATTGATAATTGTAATTGATAAGTAATTTCTCTTTTGTTTTAAGCGTGTCTAAAATTCAAATTAAAACTAGTTTAAAAACGTTTGGGATTAATTGACCCCCCTTGAACCCAGACGTAATTTTTTTGTAATTTGGGTACCTTAGACAATTTTTTAGTAAAATAACAATATTTTTAGTTATGACCTTTTTAGTACCCTTTGTCGACTAATAATTTGATATTTCAGTTCCCTTTTTGTAGTTTTATGGCTCGACAACATACTTTTTTTTATAGCAAAGGAAAGTCTGGGGGGAAAGGGGGTTAAGGCAGTAAAGTGTACATTTAGTGTACTTTTACTTGTTATTGATAAGTGTACTACTTGTATAGTAATTGGAAGAATGGGAAAAGGGGGAAAAGTAGAAAAAAGAGGGGGAAGGAAGACAAGATAAAAAAAAGGGGTTATTATATATGAATGGAACTGATGAATTTTATATGATTTTTCCCTAATTTTCTCTTCCCCTGTATATTATTGAGAAGGAAAGGGAAGATAAGGGAAATGTAGAAGAAAAGGAACGAATAAAAAAAAAAAGGAATGATTTTTTAGGAAAAGAAAAGGAAAAATTTGTTTTTTTTTTTTTTCCCCTTTTTCTTCCACTTTGGGGTTTTATCTCCTTTTTCCCCTCTTTTTTCCCTCCCCTTATTCCCCTCTTCCCGACCCTTATCCCTAAACCCCCTTCCTTTCCCCTCACTCCTTCCTCGTTATAAAAATTTAAAATTTATCCAATTCCCCCTTATTTCCCTCTTTTTTTTCCCCCGCTTTCCCCCCCTTTTCCCCCCTTCCTGACCCCATTTTCCCCCTACCTTTTCCCCTTCCCCTTTACCCCCCACTCCATTCCTCCCAAAATTAAACCCATTAACCTCATCTTATTCCCCTCATTTTCTCCCCTCATTTTACCTCTCAATCTTCCTCTCTCATCCCCTTCCCCTCTCTCATCTCCTTTCCCTCTCATCCCCTTCCCCTCATTCCCTTTCCCCTCACCTTGCAAGATTGAGGGGACGTAATGAGGGCCCCCTAAAATTTAAATGGGTTCGGGCTCATTTTTACCTGTTGGACAGTGACCTTTAGGAGAGAGAGAAGAGAGAGAGAGAGAGAGAAAAGGAGAGAGAGAGAGAAAAAGAAGATGGGTTTACCCCTTTTCTTTAGTATTGTTTATCAATGACTGAGGGGAGAAGGGGGGGGAAAAAAAGGGAATGTTGGGGGATTATCAAAAGTGAGGGGCAAGAGGGAAGGAAATAGTTTGGGAGATTGGTGGAGGTAAGGGAAGGAGAGGGATGAGAGGGGAATGAGTGGGCTCTGAGAGGGATATACTGATAGGTGGCACTGGTGAGAGGGGAAAAGTGAGGGATAAAGGGAATAGGGAATGAGAGTGAGAAGAGAGGCGGAGGGGAAAATCTTATTCTTATCTCTCGTTGATCTCCCTAAAATCATCTCTATCTATATTTCTCCTTATCTCTCCGTTATCTCCTTTAAATCATCATTTCTTACTAGCATCATCTTACGTTATCTCTCATTCCATCTTATTTCCCATTTTTTTTCCCTCCCGTAGCATCTTATCTCCCTCATTTCCCCTCACAGCTTCCTCTCTCCCCTCTGTGGTTCTGTGAGGGGCTCTGGGGTGGGGCGGTAGAGGGGGGAAGAAGGGGGCGTGAGGAAAAAGGGGGTGGCGGGGGGAAGAAGGGGGCAGGGGGGAAGAAGGGGGCAAGGAGGGAGAAGGGGGGCGGTAGGGAGGGGAGAAAGGGGTCGGTGGGGGGAACCGCGGGGGGGGGGGTCGTGGGAAAAAGGTCAGCTGTTTTGAGAAGATGAGGTCACTTTCTTGAGACTGAGAAGTAAATGACCCTCCCAGTCATCCCCTGACCCTTTTTCCTCTCTCCTCTCTCTCTCTCTCTCTCTCTCTTCTCTCTCTCTCTCTCTTCTCTTCTCTCTCTCTTCTCTCTCATCTCTCTCTCTCTCTCTCTCTCTCTCTTCCTCTCTCTCTCTCTCTCTCTCTCTCTCTCTCTCTCTCTCTCTCTCTCTCTACCTCTCTCTTACTGTCACTTTCCTTTTTGTATCTCATTGCTTCCTGCTTCTTTCCTCCTTCGCTTTCTTTCCTTTTTTTGTTTCGTGGTCTAATTTCGGTTTCTAGTTTCGTTGTAGTAGTAACTCTCTCTCTTCTCTCCCTCCCTCTCTCTCCTCTCTCTCTCTCTCTCTCTCTCTCTCTCTCTCTCTCTCTCTCTCTTTCTCTCTCTCTTCTCTCTCTCTCTCTCTCTACTCTTCTCCTCTTTCTCTCTCTCTCTCTCTCTCTCTCTCTCATCTCTCAATCCTCTCTCTCTCTCATCTCTCTCTCTCTCTCATCTGTCTCCGCACTCTCTTCTCTCTAATCTCTGCTCTCTACTGATCGCTAAAAATACTCTCTACCTCTCTCTCGTCATCTATCCAGTTACCTTCTCTCCTCTCTTATTCTTTCCTTCTTTCTTTTCTTGCTCTACTCTCTATTCTTTTGCTCTCTCTCTCTCTCTCTCTCATCTCTCTCTCTCTCTCTCTTCTTCTCTCTGCTCAACTTATCCTTTTATTCCGTATTTACTACTCTTTTTTAGTTAGCTCTTTTTTTTTAGCTCTTCTCTTTACTTACTCTTTTTTTAGCTCTTATTTACTCCTCTTTTTTTGCTCTACTTTTACTCCTTTTTAGCTCTTATTTTACTATTCTTTTTTAGCTTTACTTTTACTCCTCTTTTTTTACTCTTACTTTACTCTCTTTTTTAGCTCTTACTTTACTCCTTTTTTTAGCTCTTACTTTTCTCCTTTTTTTTAAACCCCTACTTTTACTCTTCCCTTTTTTTAGCTCTTACTTTTACCCTCCTTTTTTTTTGCTCTTACTTTTTCTCCTCTTTTTTTTAGCTCTTACTTTTATCCTCCTTTTTTTTTGCTCTTTCTTTTACTCCTTTTTTTTTTTGTAACTTTTTCTCTTTCCTTTTTTTTTTGCTCTTTCTTTTACTTTCCCTTTTTTTTAGCTTTATTTTATCCTTTTTTTTTAGCTCTTTTCTTTTAAACCTCCTTTTTTTTAGCTCTTCTTTTACTCCTACTTTTTTATCTTCTTTTACTCCTTCTTTTTTTTTGTCTTACTTTTTCTCCCTTTTTTTTAAATTTTTTTACTTTTACTCCCCCTTTTTTTTAGCTCCTCTTCTACTCTTTTTTTAGTTTACTTTTACTTCTCCTTTTTTTTAGCTCTTTCTTTTACTCCTACTTTTTTTTTTGCTCCTACTTTTTCCTCCTTTTTTTTTTGCTCACTTTTACTCCTTTTTTTTTGTCTTATTTTTCTCCTACTTTTTTTTTAGCCCTACTTTTTCTCCCCTTTTTTTTAGCTCTTCTTTTTTCCTCCCTTTTTTTTTTCTCCT
This sequence comes from Chionoecetes opilio, assembly GCA_016584305.1. Lineage (NCBI taxonomy): Eukaryota > Metazoa > Arthropoda > Malacostraca > Decapoda > Majidae > Chionoecetes > Chionoecetes opilio. Next base: position 726,167 of record JACEEZ010004214.1, on the reverse strand, counting down.
TTCTTTTACTCCTCCTTTTTTTAGCTTTATTTTTCTCCCCTTTTTTTAGCTCTTACTTTTTCTCCTTTTTTTAAATTCTTATTTTCTCCTCCTTTTTTTTTTTCCCCTTTTCCTTTTTTTTGCTTTTTTACTTTTATTTCCTTTTTTTTTAGCTTTTTTCCCTTTTACCTTTTCCCTCCTTTTTTTTTCCCCCTCTTTACTCCTTTTTTTACTCTTCTTTTCCCCCTTTTTTTTTTTATTTTTTCTCCTTTTTTTTTTAGCTCCTACTTTTACTCCTCTTTTTTTTGCTCTACTTTTTTCCTTTTTTTTCTCAATTTTACTCCTTTTTTTAGCTCTTACTTTTACTACTCCTTTTTTTTTACTCTTCCCTTTTACTCCCTTTTTTTTTACTCTTTCTTTTTCTTCCCTTTTTTTCTCAAATTTTTTCCCTTTTTTTTAGCCCTTCTTTTTTTTTTTTTAGGTCTTACTTTTACCCCCTTTTTTTTTTCATTCCTCCTCCTCCTCCTCCACTAATCCCCCCTTTGCCTTTTCCTATTTCACACATTAAAAACTTTGGTTTAGGGAAAACCTTTTTTTTTTATTTTTTTTTTTTTTTTAAAAAGGGGGGGGAAAAAAAAAAAAAAAAGGAAAAAAAAAAAAAGGGAAAAAATTTTTTTTTGGGGTTTTCACTACTTCCTTTTTTTTTCTTATTTTATTTTTTTTTTGCTTTTTTTTTCTCCTTTTTTTTCTCTTTCTCCTTCTCTTCTTTTTATCTTTTTTTCCCCCTTACCAAAATTTTTTTTTTTTTTTGTTTTTTTTTTTGTTTTTTTGGGTTGTTTGGGTTTGTGTTTTGTTTGGGGTTTTTGGTGGGTGGTTGGGGGGGGGTTTTGGGGGTTTGTTGGGGGGGGGGGGGGGGGGGGGGGGGGGGGGGGGGGGGGGGGGGTGTTGGGGTTGGGGGGGAAATTCATTAAATTTTTTTTTATATTAAAAATTAAAAATTTTCCCCTTTTTTTTTGTTCAATCATTTTGCTTTCTCTCTCACTTTTTTTCTCTCCCCTATTTTTTTTTTTTTTTTTTTTTTTTTTTTTTTTTTTTTTTTTTTTTTTTTTTTTTTTTTTTTTTTTTTTTTTTTTTTTTTTTTTTTTTTTTTTTTTTTTTTTTTTTTTTTTTTTTTTTTTTTTTTTTTTTTTTTTTTTTTCTTCTTTTTTTTTTTTTCTTTTTTTCCTTCCCTTTTTTTAAAAATCCCTTTCTTCCCCCCTTTTCCTTCTTTCTTCCCTCCCTCCCCCTTCCCTTTCCCTTCCCCCTTCCTTCCCTCCCTTTTTCCCTTTCCCTCCCACTTCCTCCCCCTTCCTTTCCCTTTCCCCTTTCCTTCCCTCCCCCTTTCCTCCCTTTCTTCCCTCTCCACCCCCCCCCTTCCCCCTTTTCACTCTCTCTCCTACTCCCCGGCCGTATTTCCCGTCCTTTTCCCTTTCCCTTTCCCTCCTTCACTATCTCTACTACTACTCTTCTCTACTCCCCACTCTCTCTTCACTCTCCTCATCATCTTCCTTATTATCTCTTCCTTCCCCTGTGTCCAGTAAATATGTGGTGTGTGTGTGTGTGTGTGTGGTGTGTGTGTGTTTGGGTGTGTGTGTGTGTGTGTGTGCTGTGGTGTGATGTGTGTGTGTGTGTGTGGTGGTGTGTGTGTGTGTGAACTTTCAATAATTATTTGTTTATTAGTGTAAAAAAGTTAAATTGTTCCTCACTTGTTTGTTTGTTTCATATGCTAGATTGCTTTCTCTCTCTCTCATATCTCTCTCTCTCACTCCTCATCTCATCTCTTCTCTCTCCTCTACTCTCTCTCTCTCTCTCACTCTCTTCTCTCTCTCTCTCTCTCTCTCTTCTCTATCTATCTCTCGTCTCTCTCTCTTCTCTCTCTCCTCTCTTCTCTCTCTCTCTCTCTTCTCTCTCTCTCTCTATCTCCCCCTTCTAACAACTCACTTTACTTCCACCACCTTACCTTACTTTCTTCTCCCTCCCTTCCCACACTCCCTTCTTCCCTCACCACCTTCTCCCCACCCTTCTCTTCCTTCCTCCCACATTCCTTCCCTACCCACCTCCCCGCCCACCATTCATTTCCCTCCCACCTTCCTTCCCTCCCACCCCTTTTTTGTTTCTCCGTCTCCCACACCTCCTGTACATACACCCTACCTTCATCCTCGCCCCACCTTCTTCCCTGTTTTCTCTCCACTCCCTCACCCCCCTCCCTATACCACTCCTTCACATCTCAGATGTCCTGGAGGGTAACACACGGAAACACAGTATTTCCTGTCCTTCCTTCCTTCCCTCCTTCACTACTACTGCTACTACTACTACTACTACTACTACTACTACTACTACTACTACTACTACTACTACTACTACTACCACTACTACTACTACTACTACTACTACACGACCTTTTGTACAACCGTTACCACTATTATTAGCCCAACAATGATAACAACAACAACTACTACTACTACTACTACTACTACTTACTACTACTACTACTACTATGATACTGATACTCTTGTTGTTATTACCTCTACCATATTTACATAAATGAAAATGACGCTTGAGTTTGTATGATTACTGAAGAAAATAATGTTTGCTAAAAAGTGAGCTGTTGGAGACGAGAATATTATACTACTACTACTACTACTACTACTACTTCTACTACTACTACTACTACTACTACGACTACTACTACTACTACTACTACTACTACTATAACTACTACTGCTGCTACTACACTACTACTACTACTACTACTACACTACTACTACTACACTACTTCTACCACTACTACTACACTACTACTACTACCACCACTACTACTACCACCACCACCACCACCACCACTACTACAACTACTACTACCACCACCACCACCTCACGCCCTTGCCCCGTGTCTCCCGCCCAGCCAGGTGAGACGCTACACCTGGCTTGTCGTTAATGAGCCGCCATTTGCATGTTAATGAGAGGTGAGGCGAGGTGGAGGATGCGCCTAGATTACCTTTGCCTTACTAATTGTGCAGGTGTGACGGTGGTGGTAGTAGTAGTGGTAGTGGTGGTAGTGGTGGTAGTGGTATTAGTGGTGGTGGTGGTGGTGGTGGTAGTAGTTGTTGTGGGAGTGGTGGTAGTGGTATTAGTAGTATTAGTGGTGGTGGTGGTGGTATTAGTGGTAGTGCTAGTAGTGGTGGTGGTGGTAGTAGTAGTAGTAGTAGTAGTAGTAGTAGTAGTAGTAGTAGTAGTAGTAGCAGTCACAACATTCTAGTAGTAGTAGTAGTAGTAGTAGTAACACTAGTAGTAGTCACAACATTCTATTAGTCGTAGCAGCAGTAATAGTAGTAGTAGTAGTAGTTGTAGTAGTAGTAGAAGCAGTAGAAGCAGTAGTAGTAGTAGTAGTAGCAGTAGTAGTAGTAGTAGTAGCAGTAGTAGTAGTAGAAGTAGTAGAAGCAGTAGTAGTAGTAGTAGTAGCAGTAGTAGTAGTAGTAGTAGCAGTAGTAGTAGTAGAAGTAGTAGAAGCAGTAGTAGTAGTAGTAGTAGCAGTAGTAGTAGTAGTAGTAGCAGTAGAAGTAGTAGAAGCAGTAGTAGCAGTAGTAGTAGCAACCATCATATAGTATTTATACCATCTCGTAGTAGCAGCAGTAGTAGCAGCGAGAGGAAATTATGTGGAATAGTTGTGGGTGGGGGTGGGTGGTTATAGTGTGGTAGGGGGGTAGAGGATGGGGGTTATAGTGTGGTAGGGGGAGATATTGGGGTGTAGTTATAGTGTGGTAGGGGGAAAGTAGGGGGATGGTTATAGTGTGGGGGGGGAAGGAGGGGGATAGAATATTGAGGAAAGATAAGAGGTAGGTGTGGTTATGGCTGTGATAGTGGTGGGAAATATTGAGGCGTGGTTATAGTGTGGTAGGGGATAGAGGCAGGAGATGGAATATTGTAGAAGGATAGAGAGAGGTGTGGTTATAGTTGTGGTTGTGGTACTGGTGGGGGGATAGAAGGCTGGTGTTAGGAGTGGTGTGGAAGTGGGAGTTGTAATGGGTTGTGGTGGAGTGTGGTTGTGCATGTGGTAGGGAGTGATAGTTAAGGTGGCAGGTGTTGTGAGTGGGTTGTGAGGTGTTTAAAGTGGGTTGTGAGTTGTTATAAGGTGTTGTTAGAGAGTTATAAGATCTTATTAATAATTATGAGGTGTTGTTGGTGGGTTGTGAGTGGGTTTTGAGGGTGTTGTGAGTGGGTTATGAGGTGTTGTTAGAGAGTTATAAGATATTATTAATAATTATGAGGTGTTGTTAGTGGGTTGTGAATTGTTGTGAGGGGTTATGAGTGGGTTATAGATTTTATGAGTGGTTATGATGTGTTGTGAGTGGGTTATGAGTAGTTATGATTTGTTGTGAGTGGGTTATGAGTAGTTCTGACTTGTTGTGAGTGGGTTATGAGTAGTTATGACTTGTTGTGAGTGGGTTATGAGGTGTTGTGAGTGGGTTAAGAGGTGTTATGAGTTATTAATGAGTAGGTTATTAGGTGTTGTGACTTGTGAGTGGGTTGTGAGGTGAGTGAAATCCGAGACTCATCATAAACTTCACCTCATATGGTTTTAATTACCTTACACACACACACACACACACACACACACACACACACACACACACACACACACACACACACACACACACACACACACACACACACACACACACACACACACACACACACACACACACACACACACACGTAACATTTACCACCACTGTTACATAACCTAAAATCACGTGCCCAGTTGCGCGAAGCCACGAAATTTAACCTCGGCCACTAACCCCCCCCTATAAGCCCCCCTCCTCCCACAACCCCCTCCTCCCACAACCCCTCCTCCACCTCACCGTAACCTCATTTCACACCCATTCAACCCCCTACACTCATCTCCACTAACCTCAACATCTCCATAACAGCCTCTTCTTTACTTCCTATATACCCCTATCATCTCCACTCATCTCCTATAGTTTCTTCTTGCATTCCTATGTAAGCTACGTCACTATCAGCGACTTTCTATTAGGAACTGAAAACCTACGAAAATTCGCTTCGATATCCTTCCTGGTTACCGAGTGAACAGTGAAGTTGAAAACAGGCCCTCCGACTTTGGGGCCCTTGTGCAACAGGCCGATATTCCGTGCGCAGTCCAGATTTACAGTGGTCTATGCTCACACCTAAAACTCGGAGTATTATGAAACTTTGGATGCAATATAGGCTACATATCACTGTACTCATATTCTTTTTGCTGAGAAATGCACCATAAATGAAACATATGGCTTTTTTGGGCCAAAATATCACAACACGGCGGAACGCACTGTGATTGGTTGTGACGTAGTTTGCTTACCGAGTCTCAGATCTCGCCCAGCTGATCAGCTTGTTTTGGCTTAGCAGACCGCCAGTTTGCCGCCAGTTGTTTTGTGCCGATATGCAAAAACACCACAATCAAAAATCCAGAAAAAGTGTTCATAACTGTATGCCTAAGGACAAGAAAAAGATGCAACAGTGGTGGATGTCTGCAAGGCGTGAAATCTCGATGAAGGAAAGTTCATACTATTGCTGTAAAGACCATTTTGATGTATTATTAATGTATGTACTTGTGCATGGAAAAGTAACTTGCAAATTATATGTAGCTGTGGGGCTTTAGCTGAGCTGTGATAAGTTGCGGGAGTGGTATGCAGTATGCCAGGATTTTAAGGTAGAGGTGAGAAAGGCTGGGGGGTTTTCATATTATGTATACAACACGCAATGAGTTAGGTAAAATTATAGAGTACTTTCCCGCCCTTATTAGAGTGTTTTTTTCATTCAAACCTTCACAGATCCCATTAGATACCTCTTAAATGTAATTATAAAGTGGGGGAGAGATGCCCCCTTCACCCCCCTCCCCTCCTAAACGACCCCCCTGGACCTTTCAAAAATATAATATGTTTAATATTACTAATCTAACCTCACTATAACCTAACCTCACTAATAACCTCCAAGCGAGACCCCCCCCCAAAAAAAAAATTACTAACCTAACCTAACCTTGTAAAATTATAGTTATATTTTACTAAACTAACTAGCCTTATTAACTTGTATTACCCCTACTACCGCAAGATGACCAGTAATCCTCCTTCAAGTGATGTGGTAGGTATTCACTGTGTTTGTGAATATATGTATAAGTTGTATTTATAGGGAAGAAGTTTATAGACAGGGATAATTGGCCCGTGACACCAGACATACACCCTTTGTCACCCTACTCACCATTTCGTCACCACTACAACCTTTACTAACCTTACCTTGAAATGGGCTGCACCTCACCCACTAGTGCGGAATATTAACCAAATAATGAAAGCAACTTATCTGAGTGGAGTTTGTGTTGTGGGAGGCAGGTGTTAGGGTGACGAAGGGTGTATGTTTTGCTTATATGGAGAAAGAAAGCCATATATCTCATTTTACCTGTTCATCTATGAGTTCGTCTATCTGTCTAGCTGTACAATGTGTACATGTCATCGCAGGTTCATTTAAGCTCCCTATAAGGAATGCCGATCCCAAAGGTAATCACTTGCCTGGTGTTATGGGCCACTTATCTTTGTTTATATACTTCTTCCTTATAAACTACAACTTATATATTCACAAACACAGTGAATACCTACCACATCATTTGAAGGAGGATTACTGGTCATCTTACGGTAGCAGGGGTAATGCAAGTTGGTGTGGTAGGTGGTACATAGGAGCGGCCGCTTCACAGCTGTGTTTTGCTCTGTAGTCTTGAGGTTGTTGTCGTCACAACATGACGCCAGTCGTTTTAGAGCGTATAAATTTTCCTGTACCTAAATTGGCTGTATCATCAAAAATACTGTTCACATAGAAAAATCAACATCACTGCCCAACTATATGAGGCTTGAAGATTTCAAATCTATCGTTACCTCAAATAGAGTAAATGGGTCCATTCATAGAAGCTGTTTTAGCAAGAGGAAAGATGTGAGATTTTCAGTTCAGATTTTTAGTAAGGGATAGTCCTAGAATGTTCATTGTAGAAGAAGGAGACAGTTGAGTGTTGTTGAAGAAGAGCGGATAGTTGTCTGGAAGGTTATGTCGAGTTGATAGGTGAATAAATTGGGTTTTTGAGACATTGAAGAAAACAAGGTTTGCTTTGCCCTAATCAGAAATTATACAGAGATCAGAAGTTAGGCGCTATGTGGCTTCTCTCCGTAAATCACTTAGTTCTTGTTGAGTGATGAATGACCGTTGAAAAATGCAGAGTACAATCAGCGTTGGAGTTGATAGGGCATTGAGTTATACTTAGAAAATCATTAATGAATAACACTGGGGAACAATTTGAAGAAAAAAAAAATTGTTGAGTTAGATTTTTGAGCTTATTTAGACTAAAATTGGCATGCTGATTCCAAATCTGTAGTCAGTTTTTTTCTAGCACGTCAAGTTTTTTCTCCACAGCTTACCCTCCAGATTAGCAAAATTCCACTTGTGAGCTGTAGTAAAACTTTTTTTGTTTTGGCAATTTGTTTGGCGCAGTCCCTATTGGGCATTCGGTCTGTCTTCGTGAAGAATATGGAGATGTAAAGAGAGTCATTGAGTTATTGCAATATGACAAACACAATTGGATCATCTGTGTTGACCTTAAAATGGTGTCCTTCCTTCTTGGTCAACAACGTGGATACACAAAGTATCCCTGCTTACTCTGTATGTGGGATAGCAGAGCTCGAGAGAAGCATTGGGTTCAGACGAATTGGCCTCCGAGATCTGATCTTAAACCTGGAGATCCTAACATTGTACATGAGCCACTTGTTGACAGGAAGAAAATAATATTCCCACCTCTGCACATAAAACTAGGTCTCATGAAACAATTTGTAAAAGCATTGTCAACTGATGGCGACTGTTTGAAGTACATCATCTTGGCATTTCCTGGACTGTCAATTGAAAAAATCAAGGCCGGTGTGTTTGATGGTCCACAAATTCGACAGCTCATCAAAGATGAACATTTCAACGGTACTATGTCAGACCTTGAAAAGAATGCTTGGCTATCATTCATTCAAAGACGTCGTCAAGAACTTTCTTGGAAATACACGTGCAAGTAATTACACAGAAATTGTTCAGAAACTATTGGAGAGCTACAAAGCGCTTGGTTGCAACATGAGTATTAAAGTACATTTTTTGCATAGCCATCTTGCCAACTTTCCGGAAAATCTTGGTGCTGCTAGCGACGAGCAAGGTGAACGATTTCACCAAGATTTGAAGGTTATGGAAGAACGTTACCAGGGTAGATGGGATGTGCATATGATGGCTGACTATTGTTGGAGCATCACACGCGATAGTCCTCAAGTTGAACACTCCAGACAAAGCTACAAACATAAATTTTTACCTTAACCTGCACACAATTATAGCCTTATCCTTTCTAAAAACATGATAATGTTAAATAAACATTCTATTCATGCCTATTTCTTTCATTTTTCATTGTATGTTAACATTTGCAACTTTTTATAATAAAAGCACTGTTACTGTTATGTACAGTATTTTTTATATTTTTTAAGAAAACGAAAATCCTACAGTTCAAAAACTTGACATGATAGAGAAAAACTGAGATCAGTTTTGGATTCAGCACCCAAAAATTACTTACTAACAAGTGTCAGACCTAACTCAACAAAAATTTGTTCCCCAGTGTAATAGAAAGAGAGTGAGTGATATAAAATAACCATGAGGAACACCACTATTGATAGACTTAGGAGAATAACAATGACCGTCTACATTAGCTGCACTATAACGGTTAGAAAGGAAACTTAAGATGAAGGTATAGAGAGAAGGATAGAAACCGAATGAGGGTAGTTTATAAATTAAAGATTTGTGCCAGACTATCAAAAGCTTTTGATATATCAAAGGCAACAAAAAAATATCATAGAAACCGAATGAGGGTAGTTTAGAAATTAAAGATTTGTGCCAGGCTCTATCAAATGCTTTTGATATATCAAAGGCAACAACAAAAGTGTCACCGAAACCCCTAAAGGAGGATGACCAAGATTCAGTTAGGAAATCTAAAAGATCGCCAGTAGATCGCCTTTTATGGAAACCGTACTGGCGATCAGATAGAAGATTGTTAACAGATATATGCTTAAGAATCGTCTTATTGAGTATAGATTCAAAAGTTTTAGAAATGCAGGAAATCCAAGCTGTTGGATGGTAGTTTGAAGTATTAGAACGGTCACCCTTCAAAGGAACATATTGAATGTGAGCAAACTTCCAGCTAGAAAGAAAGGTGGAAGTTGATAGACAAAGACGGAAAACTTTGACCAGGCAGGGTGCATGGACAAAAGCACAATTTTTGAGAACTCCGTCAGAACCTTCCGAGGATCTAGGCCACAAAACATTATTACAAAGGATCTTCAAAATAGGCATAATCTAGTCAGAGGGTGGAGGGGAAGGAGGAACAAGCCCTTCATCAACCAGAGTGGTATTTTTGCAAAAGTCTAAGCAAAGAGTTGAGCTTTAGAAATATATGAAACAGGTGTGAAGCCCTCTGTGTGAAGCATAAGAGGAAAGGATGTTGAAGTGAAATTGTTAGAGATGTTATTAGTTAAATGCCAGAAGTCACGAGAGGAGTTTGATTCAGAAAGATTTTGACATTTTCTATGAATGAAGGAGTTTTTGGTAAGTTGAAGAAAAGATTTGGCATGATTACGGGCAAAAATATAGTGTGAATGAGTTTCAGAAGATGGATGGTTTAAGTACTGTCTGTGAACCACCTCTATATCTTGGACAGCATGAGGGCAAGCATAGTTAAACCAAGATTGACGAGCTTTAGGATTAAAAAAAGTGTGGAATGTATGCCTTTTATCTTTATGCAATGACCACGGCGAAACATACACGCTTATCGTCCGAGCTACGCCACACTCACTGGCTCCTCTGATGACAAAGAGATGGGTCTCTGACACGGAAGCAGTAATCATTTCATAGAAAATCAGAGTAGTACTGCCTTAGGTCAACTTACTTAGCTGAGTTGAAATGCCAGAAGGTTCTCCACTTATGTGGGTCCCGAGGCGGCACTGGAGCGATATAAGAACATAAGAACATAAGAAAATAAGGAAGCTACAAGAGGCCGTGAGACCTACACGTGGTAGTTCCTGTTGTTGTTTTGGTTGGTTGTCCTGTAATCGTTTTCAGTATTCCCAGCAAAGTACCATTTGTCACGTGCTACCCCATTGTTCAGGAATAAATAAGTTGTATGAAACTTGCAATGATAATAATATGGTAAGTGACAATAATAACTGATAATGATGATAAACAATAGGCCATGGGGGACAGTGGTTCTTATCCGTGTCCATAATAGTTACCATAATTGCCCCCCCCCTGCTGCCCATACCCATAATTCCCTTGCTGAGCCGGATACATTTGATAGGACAGGTTACAGAAATAAGATTGTGATCAGAGGAGCCCAATGGAGATAAATGTTTCACAAAGTAAGCAGAAGGGTTGGCGGTTAGGTGTATAGTCTATTCACTTAAGCTGGATTCTTGGGAGCTGCTCGATGCCTACCCGAGTATGTAAGGACGTCGCTGATTGGCTGATGCACGCGGGCTGGGTGGTGATGGTGGTGGTATTTTGGTAGCCTCAGCCAATCAGCGACGTCCTTACATACTCAGGTAGGCATCGAGCAGCTCCCAAGAATCCAGCTTAAGTGAATAGACTATAGTATAGGAAAGTGTGACGATTGTGATGGTAAACTCACTCACTCTACACACAAAATACGATAATTGTTATGTGCGTTTGGTCTTGCAATGCAGTGAGTGTGAGAAGATTATGTATGAATATATGCCTGAACATGTGTCTGAAGAAATGATGACGAAGAAGATGTAACATACATCAATGATACCCTAGTCCTATATTTAAATGTATGTATTGCAGATACATACCTATATTTATAGAATTGTAATATGCTTTCCTCTCAAAGAGCGGAAAGAAGGGGACGAGCAAGCAAAAAATTGAGCAAAATATATCAATATATAACTGAAAGAATGATGTTAAGGTAACTCCAAAAATTTTGACTGCGTTTCTGGAAAAAGTGTTTTTTATACATTATTTATTTTTATACAATCAAATCATTTAGTTTTCATAATAAATCAATTCTATATAAAGAATTTTTTATTCCAAAATACCACTCTAAAAGTCTATGTAAGCAGAATTCTTGTATGGAAAAAAGTAGGAGATCTGGAGTCCATTTTATCATATTAACTCAAAAATTGTAACATTTTCAAAAACACACTTATAACGTCAGACATGAAGCGCTTATGTTAAATGTGTCTGAATAGATTTTTTGCATATATAATAAATATTAAACTCACAAACGTTCATCAAATTTGAAGCATGAGTATCAAAGATCTATTCGGATAAATATATGCCCAAAGATACCAAAAAAACTTACTTTTCAATATTTGTTTTTATGAAATCTTAGATATTGGCTGATACACTTAACCCTCTCACGCACGAAAAGTTTAACAAGTTTCTCCGTCCACTGCTACATCCGTCTGGGGCTCCCTAAGGGGCCCCGCGGAATGGCCTGACTGTGCGGCGAATTTTTTTTTTATGTTATCAATTTCACGCACGAGTATTCTTTTTTCCTGGCATTATTATATATCGTTGATTTTGCAAGAGATTATTCTGCCTTATGAAAGAAAAAAATAAGAAATGCAAATAAATAGCGGGGTTTACCGACTCCGAAAAAAACATTGAGTAAAGAGAAATAAGAAATACTTACGTTCACCACTTCGTAGCTCGAAACTTACTGAGTCGACTTTTTATGGTGTATATGCCAATAAAAGCAGATTTTTATGAGGATTCCAACGCTACCATTAAAATTTTCATATGGCCAGTAGTTCTTGACAAAATGGAGGAAAACTGAAACACATTTTGGAAGACGGATTAGGCTACAAGTATGGCTTACCCGGCTCGGGACACGTTTTAAAGGGACGACAGTCCGCGCTCACAGGCTGCCTGCTGAGAGGAAACTGAGACACAGGTCCTTATCATTTCAAATCCACCCTCACGAGAGAGTTGACAATTAGTTTATTATATAGGTCTAGCTTCAAGCTAGAAAACTTCTAAGATTCTAAACTTCTAGCTTCTAAGACTGCAAATAAGATTCCTTGAAAGTTCCGTTGAAATCCATTGACAAACTAGGGGGGGGGGGGGGGCACTCAGTAGAGCGCATACCTCCGCCCGAATATTTCATCATATATATATATATATATATATATATATATATATATATATATATATATATATATATATATATATATATATATATATATGTACTCTGTATGAGCGCATACCTCCGGCCGAATATTTCATCAATTGGTTGCCATGGCAACAGTTGTCAATAGATTTCATCCAAAATTAAATCAATTCTTCCTTATACCATATAGACTTGGTATACTGAGTGTGGTCCAAATCTATTCATAACTTTTCGAGAAATCCTGTACACTAACAGACAGACAGACAGACAGACAGACAGAGACAGACAGACAGATCGGGGTGAAAACATAACCTCTCCAACTTCGTTCGCGGAGGTAATAAGCGAATAGCACTCGTCCGAGATGGAGACTTGGAACGGAGCTGCTTCAAGGCTCGGTAGGCGGGTCGGAAGTCATTAGCGTTCAAATGGCCCTCGATATCCTCAGCGAGACTCCTGACATACCTCTCCTTGTCTCTCCCCAGGAGAGTTCTAGTCCGGCGTGACAGAGCCCTGTGCTGGTCCCGGTTCCCAGCCAGCCTGGCAGCGCGACTCTCCTCGATTTTCTCCAGCGTCTCCGTCGAGACAAAACCACGCCTTGACCTCGGTCGCTCCCCAATACACTCCTTGGCAGCCTGTAGAGTTTCACGTTTGAAGATATCCCATAGTTCTACAGGGTCCTCGAGGGTCCTCGAGGGCACCGAGCACATCAAACCGATTTGAGACTGCTACTGCATACTCATGGGCACATGTCAAGTCCTTCAGTTTCTTAAGATGAAACACAGTATGGTTACCTCTTGAGATTCTTCTGGACTTGACATGAAGCTTAAGTGTAGAAAAACAGGTATGTGATCTCACTGATCTGTTCCAAAGAACTCAGCACTCTGGTAAACCCTGCAGTTCTGGAGGATCCTCCAACGAGTACTAACGAGGACGTAGTCGATCTCCTTAGCTACCCCTCCGGCATTACTATACCATGTCTAGCGGTGCAGCTCTGGTCTCTGATACCAAGAACCTGCAATGGGGAGTTTTCTAATAAGCTCACGCTCAAGCCTGTTTCTCGCTCTCTCACATCCTCTGCCCTTACAGCCTGAATGATCTATCATTTACCGTAAATTCCCTGTGCTTTTTCGAGACATATCAGAATTACCCTTCAATACAACAACTGAAACAGTTCTTAATAAAAAATGTAGTTTATCATTTTATTTTCCCGCACTTTTTTTTTTTTTTTTTTTTTTACATTTGTACCTATAGCGCCTGTAGGCAGTGGTGCCCCCAGGGCTCGGATGGTAGGCTCTGGAGGTTCACTTGAGGGTTCTGATGGTTGGTCCTCGCCCATGGTGGCGCAGGCAGGTTTCTTATAGTGACGCCTGTAGGGCTCATGCCGCCCCCCGTGTCCTCCGATGCACTCTGTGTCCTCCGATGCACTCGCAGTCGAAGGTAGAGTTGATAGGCAGGGCATGTGGGTGTTCTTAGGCCACTCGACAGTGCAGAAAGGTTTTGGGTTTCTTCGGGGATCGAACTCGGGTCACCGAGAACGCCAGTCGGAGACTCTAACCGCTCCGCTACCGCCTCCCCCTACTTGATGAAAATATTGGCAAAAGAATTGAATATTTGAAAACTCAATCTTAAAAAATCGCCTTTTCATGAAAACACGCAAGTTCAAGCAGAATGAAGCTTCAGGAAATATCTACTTGTATGTAAGCATTCACTGAGTACCTGTTTTGGGTGTATATGTCTCTCTTACGACAAACATTTAACCAAGAAGTAATTTAAGTGCTTGGCACCTCAACGAACAGTCCTGGACGCAAGACAGTAGAAATGTTTGTTTACTAAATAGCCCCGAGACCACGTACCTCCACTTACCTCTACCTCAATCCTTCTCTCTGAATCAATCAATCAACCCTTCCCTCTGAATACCCTATAGTCCTCTGGTTTATCCTATGTCAACAGGTTCATCTGTTAGAGGAAGAAGACTAAATCAGTAAGTGCGAAACAGGGAGTCTTAATTTAAAGACAATGAGTTCGGTAGAGTGAGAATTTACGTTTAGAGAAACATGGGTTGTTTTCTGAAGGACAAACAAGGCAAGAAGAGGAAACAAAATCGTAATTCGGAATCAGGATATGGGGGTAAATAAGAAAGTGTTCTAGGAGGCAGCTATAGATAACTTGAAGCTCAGAGCACGAAATAAGGAGACGAAAGTCTCCTGTATGTGGGAGCGGATGCCGCGAATATTCCAGTAGAGGACAGACAGTGTGAAGAGATCAGCGGGTGATGATAGTTAGGATGACAGCTTCTAGGGTTGAGGGGTTAGGAGAATCAGGGATGTGAGCCGTGAGGTATAAGGGAGCGGCGGTGCTGAGCTGTGTCCCTCGCTTGTGATGACAACAGGAAAGTGGGTGATAGCAGATCCTGCCGGCGGGATGGTTTCTGTGGAGATGCTGAACGCCACACTGTGTTTTGGTTATATTTTCGTCGTAAGAGAGACATATACACCCAAAACAGGTACTCAGTGAATGCTTACCTACAAGTAAATATTTCCTGAAGCTTCATTCTGCTTGAACTTGCGTGTTTTCATGAAAATACAATTTTTAAAGATTGAGTTTTCAAGTATTCAATTGTTTTGCCAATATTTTCATCAAGTGCTGAAAAATAAAATGATAAACTACATTTTTTATTAAGAACTGTTTCAGTTGTTGTATTGAAGGGTAATTCTGATATGTCCCGAAGAAGTCCAGATAATTTACGGTAAATGATAGATCATTCAGGCTCAAAGGGCAAAGGATGTGAGATTCGCGAGAGACATCTGGCAGCTTAGCTTTGAAAACTCCTCATTATCAACCTTCTGGACCTCGCAAAATTCAGAAGCAGAGAACTGTTAATGTTTCAGGTACCGGAGCCATGGGGACCAACACATAACTCGTAGCCATCTCTCACAGTGCCAATAGTAGCATTGAGTAGTAGCAAACTAATAGAGAATATATTTGATCAGCTTTTTGCGTCACTTTTCTCAAGCAGCAGTAGCAGTTGCTTTAAAACACGAGATTATGAAACTTGTATGCAGTGTACAATGAAAAAATAAAAACTGTTGTTTTAAACTCCATCATCTTATTTTCTGTTATGAAGTAGTGTACTTTGAAGGACTGACAAACTTCGTGGCGGGATTATGATTACTATGTTGATTACTGAGAAATATATTTTGTAAGGTAATATTCATCATTCATTATTGCATTCAATACCTTCGCTATGATTCCTATTTCTAAGAGAAAATCGATCATTCGCCTATATTAAATTATTGTTGAACTTATATATAAATAGTTTCCTATTTGCTCTCTAGTAACCGGCGCCTAGTGAAATTTGATCATTGTAACAATATATAGTCATGTTGTCATATACATTGTTCAGCTTTATAATACAACTAGCCGCAAAGAAGCCCTCCGGGCGGACTTTTTTGCTAGCTCCTGCGGAGGGCTATTAGGTGGGCCTTCGGCCCACCACCTGTGTTTGGTGGGCCGGCCCACCAAACACAGACTCTCCAGATAGCCCCTTCTAACTTTCCTGAAATCATGGATGTAGAAATGTATGTATTAACGCTAACCCATTCACATCACCCCCAACCCATTCACTCACCCATTACCCATCACCCCCCACCCATTCACTCACCCATTACCCATCACCCCCCACCCATTCACTCACCCATTACCCATCACCACACACCCATTCACTCACCCATTACCCATCACCCCCCACCTATCCCTCACCACATCACCCATCATCCCCCACCCATTCACTCACCCATCACCCACACACACCCCTTACCCATCACCCACACCCATTCACTCACCCATTACCCATCACCCTACATCAAGGTTTCCTCAATTCTCGCAACCCACTTTTTTTCACAATTCTCGCTAATAGGCTACTAAAAATAAAAATAAATAAAAGTGATCGGATCATCTCATAAGTGGGCTTAAAACCTTTCCCTGGTCAACTTGGTTCCAAAACTGTGCCATATGATGGCATTCCGCCACGGGGGGCGGAACCTATACCACACACACCCCACACACACACACACACACACACACACACACACACTTTCGCTTATATTATTATAGATAATATAAGAATAACGATAACCTAAGGTTAAAGACACTTATTTTTACTTCTTTCATGGATTATTTTTAGTTACAGAAACATATTAGTATAATACTTACTGTTGATCAAATAGGTATTTTAATGGTGAATTTTTTGGGAATGCCAGGCCTCCAATTTCCAGGAAAAGTGTTTCCGAGCTCATCTGGAGCGTACACACTCTCTCTGCTCCACCTGCCAAGCAAACAAACAAGATATGACATGCACACGCATATATATATATATAATATATATATATATATATATATATATATATATATATATATATAATATATATATATATATATATATATATATATATATATATATATATAGATATATATATATATATAATATATATATATATATATATATATATATATATATATATATATATATATATATATATAATATATAATACATACATAAATATAGGTACATATATATATATATATATAATATATATTATATATATATATATTATATATAGGTATATATATGTACATATATAAATACTAGCCGCAAAGCCGCCCTCCGGGCGGACTTTTTGGCTAGCTCCTGCGGAGGGCTATTGGTGGGCCTTCGGCCCACCACCTGTGTTTGGTGGACCTTTGGCCCACCAAACACAGACTCTCCAGATAGCCCCTTCTAGCTTTCCTGAAATCATGGATGTAGAAATGTATGTATGCTAACCCATTCACATCACCCCCAACCCATTCACTCACCCATTACCCATCACCCTCCACCCATTCACTCACCCATTACCCATCACCCCCCCATCCTCACCCATCACCCATCTATCCCACCTCACCCTCACCACCCATTCACCCATCACCCATTACCCATCACCACCACCCATTCACTCACCCATTACCCATCACCCTACATCAAGGTTTCCTCAATTCTCGCAACCCACTTTTTTTTCACAATTCTCGCTAATAGGCTGCTAAAAATAAATAAAAAAAAAAAGTGATCGGATCATCTCATAAGTGAGCTTAAAATGTGCCCCTGGTCAACTTGGTTCCAAAACTGTGCCATATGATGAGATTGTGCCACGGGGGGCGGCACCTATCGCGGACACACACACACACACACACACAGACAGACAGAATGACAGACACACTGTCACTTATATATATTATATATATATATTAATAATTATATATATATATTAATATATATAATCATTATACACAAATAGTATAGAGATTATGATCAGTACACATTATACATATATATATTATATATATATATATATATAATATATATATATATATATATATAGTCATTTTTGTCACAAATGTTAGAGGATTATGGTCACTGTAAACAGTTATCTTAATACCAGTATCCCCTAAATATACATAAAATATCTCTAATGCCAGCAATAAGGATAAAGCTTCCTTTTCTATGGTAGAGTAGTTCTTTTGGTGAGGTTTAAATTTAACTAACATATAGGTAACTGGATGTAAAACACAGTCTCTTCCTTCCTGCATTAATACTGCTCCAGCTGCAACATCACTGGCATCTACTAGCAGTACAAAAGGTTTGCTAAAATTGGGTCCTTGCAGTACAGGGTTACACATTAACAAAAATTTAATTTTATCAAAAGAATTTTGACACCTTTCATCCCACCTCATAGTTCTTCTTGGGCTAACTAAATCAGTCAGGGGACTTACTACTTCTGCAAAGTTAGGACAAAACTTTCTATAATAGCCGGTCATTCCTAAGAACCGTTGGACATCCTTCTTCATCTTCTGGATATCTTCTGGGTGCAGACATATTACAAATGGCCTCAATCTTTGCTGATATAGGAGAAACTTTTCCACAACCAACTTGATGACCAAGAAACTGAATTGTTGCATGCCCAAACTAACTTTTAACTAAATTAATAGTCAATGAAGCTTGTGTTATCCTATCAAATAGAGCCCGACGGGTATCTATATGGGATTTCCAATCATTTGACTGTATAATAAGATTATCAATATAACAGTTTACTCCTTCTATCCCTTCTATTACTCCAGATGTTAACCGTTGATATGTACTTGGTGCATTTTTTTTTTCCAAAAGGCATAACTCTGTACTGATAAAGTCCGTTTGGAGTAATGAAAGCACTTATTATTTTACCTCTCTCAGATAAAGGTACCTGATAGTAACCGCGCAAAATATCAATTTTGGTCATAAAAACAGCATTGCCAACATAATCAATTATATCCTCAACCCTAGGAAGAGGATAACAATCTCCTTTTGTCAAAGCATTTACACGTCTATAGTCAGTACACATTCTCATTGATCCATCTGGCTTAGGTATTAAAAAACAAGGAGACGCCCACTCACTTCTTACTAGGCTCAACCAAATTCTTAATGAGTAAAAATTCTACCTCATCTTTCATAATTTGCCTCGCCTCTGGAGAAACACGATACGGAGCCTGCTTCACAGGAGCAGCACCATCAACTAGTACAATATCATGTTCTACAACTGAAGTTGGTTTGGGAACATCAGAACATATATCATTAAAGTCATGCAAAAGGGTAGCTAATTGCAATTTTTGAGATTTTTTCAAATGACCTAACTTTGAATCCAGTGAACTTAATACATCAGAGTTTTTTTGTTTAACATCCACCTTTACTGTGAAATCATTTTTGACCACTTCATTAGTGTGACTTTCTGAATTAACCATAACATTCACCACTTCGCTCGTAACATCCTGTACCCTTACAGTATATTCTTTCAGTAGATTGATATGAACTAATCTTATTTTTTTCTCCATCCTGGTGTAGCAATAACATAGTTTAGTTCACCCTCCTTGCGTAGCACTGAAAATGGTCCTTGATACTTGGCTTGTAAAGGATACTTGCGGTCTGGAAAATATAAAAGCCCCTTATCTCCCTCTGTAAACTCCCTCAACTTAGATTTAACATCATACTGGAGTTTCATTTGATTTTGTGCCTTCAAAAGGTTGGTCCTAGCAAAGGCGTGTACTCGTTTTAGTCTCTCCCTCACTTTCTTGACATAGTCACACAGTTCTTCTGTTTCTTCATCTATCCAACTCTCCTGTAATAGTTTTTAAGGTCCACGTACATCTCTACCGAACAACATTTCGTTTGGTGAGTATCCAAGGCTTTCTTGTCGGGTACTCCGAATAGCATATAGAACTAGTGGCAAACCCTCATCCCAATCCTTTTCAGTCTCAACGCAGTACTTGGTGACCATGGATTTCAGGGTTTGATGCCATCGCTCTAGGGCACCTTGACTCTCTGGGTGATATGCAGATAACAGGTGTTGTTTTATCCCCAGAGTAGACATAACTTATTTGAATATATTAGCTGTAAAGTTGCTACCCTGATCAGATTGAATTACTGTGGGTCGACCGAACTGGGTAAATATTCGGAGTAGCACAGGGATAATTGTCCTGGTAGTTATGCTTCTAAGAGGGACTGCCTCAGGATAACGTGTGGACCGACACATGAGAGTTAACATAAACTGATTACCTTTGCTAGTTTTGAGGAGAGGACCAACACAGTCAATGATGACTTGAGAAAAAGATTCAGACACAGCAGGAACCCTTGCAGGGTTGCAGCACCCTTGCAGCACCCAACCAAGTGATTCCGCCAGCACCCTTGCAGCAGCAAGGGTGCTGGCGGAATCACTTGGCTGGGATTACCGGCAATCTGGCATATATGAAAAAATCTGCAATATTTGGAGATATCAGACTTAATTCCAGGCCAATAGAAACATCTTGTCACTTTAGCTGTAGTCTTTTTTATTCCTAAATGGCCTCCAATATGATAATGAGCCAAATTTAACACCATAGGACGATAGCAGCTGGGTCCCACAATCTGTCTCACATCGTACCAGGGTTCATCTGCCGGTACATCGGGAGGTCGGAACTTCCTCATAAGCATTCCACACTGCACATAATAACTAACAGGCTTATCTTCCATTTCCTCCATGCCTAAGGTCTTATCAAATTATGAGGTCAGGGTAGGATATGACTTCTGAGCGTCAATCAACATTTTCCGAGTCACCACACATTCACTCATATTCTTGTACTCAAGACTAACATCAGTACTTTGATATATTGCAGCCACATTTGCTTGGTCAGGCTGGGTTACTTCTAAACCTTTTATATCACCAAACAATATAGAAACAAAACACCTCACCTCCGCTCTCATAATTGTGATAGGCTCATAATTACGCCTCGCAATGACCACTTCGAGTCACATGAACATCAATATTCCTCACTCGGGGCACCAACTGTAGAAATTTATGCTATAAGCACACATTAATTTGAGGTCTTACCTATACAAAACCCATTGTCTATCTCATCCCGACACAATACCCCAACTAGTCAACTAACTAGGATACTTATCGGTGCATAGTAGGGTTGAATTGGTTGTAGGTCTTAATCATACTGCAATGTCTTGTTATTCGAAGTGGTCATCGTGATCGAGGCCGCCGGTGAGGGGCGGAGGCGGAGGCGTTATTATGGTGGGCGTCAAGCGGTTCATCAAACCATCACAGCGCGACGATTATAATCATTGAGACGTCAAGAAAGCTATTCAGGCTTAATAGACACGGCACTGATATTCTCTATGTCGATAAGACACGTCCTATTGTTTAACATTTATGTGTACAAAATGAATGTATGTACAATTTGTTCTTCTCGCTATAATCAGAGACGATATGTTAATCCCGTGAGGGCTGGAATGAAACTTATATATACAAGCACGTATATATTTAATAAGAGATGTTACTCCCGCGGAGGTCTGGAGTGTACTAATCTCCCCGGTGGGCGGCGAGTCCCCCGCTACCAATACCTAGCCACGTGTATAATTCCCGGTGGCTAGAATAATCACAGCAGCGGCCACCACAAATACATGTGTCACCTCTTTGTGGGTGACGGGTGGACCGCCACAATTGGTGCTAATATAAAGGACGGCGGCCAATGACCGGTCGCTTCAAATTATGGTGCTAATTATCTAAGGTGCAAATGCTTAATAACCACTAGGAATGTTAATTTATATGATCCCAGTACTTATCATTTACTTAAATTACCTTAATTAATACCCATTACCATTATAATTATATATATATACATCCTTACGCACCCCCTTTGATGAGCGGACAATACCTCCCTCACAAGGAGGGGTTGGAACAAAATCACCACTCTACCAATTATTGAGTGGGTGGTCGGTGGATAATTTCCACATCCATCATCATCATCTTCCAACTTACCACCCGCAGTACTACCACAATCCTTGTTCATATTTTCATGGGCCTGGTTACGTGTAATATAACACGCAGGAAACAGCCCTGGAATATCCTTTTCAACCTCAGCAACAGGGTCCTTATCTAATGGATAGGAACAAACAATAGGATCAGGTATTAACCGACTACCCGCAACATCGTTTCCCAATAGAAAAGTTACTCCATCTACTGGTAATGAATCTTGAACGGCAACTGTAACCGGCTGCGAAAGCATATCAGTCTTGAGATAGAGCCTTGCTAAGGGTACAGTGGTAGATCCAGCCACTCTCTTCAAAAGCACGTGCTCACCAGTGTAAACTTCATCAACGAAAGGAATTGGCTCCCTTACCACAGCACTATGAAACGCTCCAGTATCCCGCAAGATAGATACTAACTGGAACAGGCGTACTATCCTTGTCGACCGAGACGAAACCTCCAAACGTAAAGGGCTGAAACAACTCTTGAGGATCCTTGAAATGTGGAACTATCTCGTTGCCCAAGGATCTGTGCAAATCTGTTGGGTCGAATATACAATTAGCAATATAGCTAGCATCAATTTTACCCGGAATCCTCTTTTCCAACTTTGGACATTTGAATTTGTAGTGCCCGGGCTTCTTCCAATAATTACAAAGGTCATATTTTTCAGCACCACCTCGCATATTTAAGCCATATGTGGGACTGGTAGGCAAAATTCTTATTCTGATTACTAACATTACTGACAGGCTTACTGTAAAGTTGAAACACGTTTTAGATAGGACCTGTTTTTTCATAACCATTTTTTATATATATATATATATATATATATAATATTATATATATATATATATATATATATATATATATATATATATTTTATATATATATATAAAAATATATATACATATATATATATATTATATATATATTATATTATATATATATATATATATATACATTTTTACTAATCCCTTTACTATAAGAACACATTTAAATATAAAGATCCTATACCTAAAACTCTTATCTCTCCAATATAATTTATGAATTCGAGTGTTCGAGCTGAAGGCCGGGTACATTTGGGGAGACATCGAGAAATCAACCCCTTTGGTTTGCAGAACATAAAGGTGTTCTGTTCGTTCTGGCCGACTTATTTCTTCCCCTTCTCAATCTGCAATACGTTCCGCTCCCATGATCTGGATCACCCATTCTCTATTGATGATTTTAGAATCTTATCAAAGCAATTCCTAGTGATACAAATTATTTGAACCGTACACACAACACTTGTTCCTGACTTAATAATCAAGTCACCCCCATGCCCTTACATAATAAATGATAACACACTGTTTCGATCGTCGACTCTCGTTAAGATCACCTCATAGGAACGAAATGCTACCTGTATTCATTTTTTATTCAGTCCCCTGCAAAAAAAAGACAGCATCACAAGGTTTGTTAAAGTATAAATTATGTTTTTTAGTTTCAGAAATATGGATATTTTATTGCTTTAAATTTTTGAGTTTGCTTTTTTGCAGTTTTTAGTATTTTAACGTATATAAACATTTTAGCCGATGATGCCAAGGCCCTGGCGAAACGTTGCCGCAAAAAAAGAAACCCCGAAGAAAAAAAGAGTGTTTTGCCGCCTGAAAATCCTTTTGTATATAATATAATATAAATATAATATTAAAAGAGAGAGGGGAGAGAGAGAAGGGGAGAAGGGGGGGAAAAAGAGAGGAGAAGAAGAGAGAGAGAGAGAAGTCATTTTAAAAAACAAAAAGAAAAACCTTTGCAAAGGGGCACTTTTAAAAAAAATTTTTAATTCCCCGGTTTTGTTTTTTGCTTTTTTTTTCAAATATTCCTTTTTTTTCCATTTTTTTTCCCCCCCCCCCCCCTCCCCCCAAAAAAAACCCCCGGGGGGGGGCCCCCCCCGGCCCCCTTTCCCTTTTCCCCCTTTCCCCCCCTTTTCCCTTTTTTTTTTTTTTTTTTTTTTTTTCCTTTTTTTTTAAAAAGGGGGGGTTTTTTCCCCTCAAAAAAAAATTTTTTTTTCTCCTTATTCTTTCCCCCCCCCCTCCTTTTCCTTCCCCCCCCTCTCTCCTTTCCCCCCCCCCCTTCCCCCCCTTTCCTCCCCTTCCCCCTATTTTCCCTACCCTTTTTTTCCCCCCCCTCCCCCCCCCTTTTCCCCCTTTTCCCCCCCCTTTTCCCCCACCCCCTCCCCCCCCCCCCCCCTTTCCCCCTCCCCCCTCCCCCCCTTTTTTATTTTTTTTTTTTTTTTTTCTTTTTTCTTTTGTTTTTCTTTTTCTTTCCCCTTTTTCCTTTTTTTCCCTTTTTTTTTTTTTCCCTTTTCCTATCCCCCCTTTTTTTCCCCCATTTTTTGTCCTTACTTAACCCCCCCTATTTCCTTTATTTAATTCTTTTTTTCCGTTTTTTTTTCTTTTTTCTCTCTTTTTTATTTTTTTGTTTTTATTTTTACCTTCTTTTTCTCCTTTTTTTAAAAATTATTTTATAAGATATATATATATATTTTTATATAAATAATATATCTTAAAATTGAAAACCCTAATTCACTTAATTTTTTTTAAAGTTTTTTTCTTTGTCTTAAAAATTCACTTTTTTGATACTTTTATATTTAAAATTAGTTTGAATTTTCTTTTTTATTCTTTTAAAACCCTTTAACCCAAATCCATTTTTTTTTAAAAAAAATAAATTTACCAATAAAAAAATTTTTAAAAAAAAATAAGCCAAATTCTTTAAACAAAAAAAACCCTTTTTTAAAAAATTTAACCTAAATTACTATACTTTTAATAATATATATATAAAATATATATTATATTTTAAAAAAAACTAAGGATAAAAAAAAAAGAAAAAATAAAAAAAACAAAAAATTAAAAAAAAAAAAAAGAAATTATCTAATATAATAGAATTTATTAAAAAATTATAATATAAAAATATATATTTTAAATCTTTTATAAATAAAGAAAAGAAAAAAAAGAAATTCATAAAATATATAAGTATATATATATATTTATATATATATTTTTATATATATATAATATTTTATATAATATATATAAATATTTATATATAAAAATATATAGATATAGAAAATATATATTTTAAAATATATAGAAAATATATAAAATAAGAAAAATTTAAAATATTATATAAATATATATATAATATATATAAAATTAATTTATATATATAATATACATAATAATTAAATTTATATATTTTTATATATTATTAAAATAAAATATATACATATACTTAAATTTATAAAAATATAAATATTATATATATATTAATTTTTTTTTATTTTTTAAATTTTATTTTAAAATATATATATATATATATAAAAATATATTAATATAAAATATTTTTATAATATATAATATTATATACATATATTATTTATATTTTAATATATTTATTATATTTAAAATTATAAAAATATTATATAATTAAAAATATAAAATATATATTTTAATACATATATTTATTTATATACTTAAAATATTATTTTTAATATATATTTTAATTTTATATATATATATAATATATATATACATTATTTATTTATATACCATAAATAGTTTTTAATAAATTTAATTTTTACTATATAAAATTTATATTTATTTTATAATATATATATATATATATATATAATATATATCCCATATATTATTTTATATATAACATATTTTATTTAATATAAAAATTAAATTATATTTATATATATATAACATATTTATTTATATAAAATATATTTTATCTATATATATAATTAGTTTATATTATTTTAATATATAATATATATATATATATAATATATATAATATAATATTTATGTATTTTTTATTTATAGGTTAGGGGAAAACAATTTTTTTACTAGTCTATAAAACTCTAAAAATCCAATTTACGTGCTTCGGCGTGTTTTTCCATATTAAAGGTACAGCCACCATTTTACTGATAGGATGGATAAAATTTTTCCCTTTATTTTTTTACATAGGCACAAAAAAATATAAATAAAGAATATATTATATAAAAAAATATATATATATATTTTTAAAATATATACCTATATATATATATATTAAAATTTTTATATATATATATTATATATATATAATATATATTTATATATAATATAAAATATAATAATAATAAAAAAATATTATACATTTTATATAATTATATGTATATGTAAAAAATATAAATATACAATAAATATATATTATATTTTTATAAAAAATATATACCATACCCTATATACACCATAATGGGAGTAAAAATATTTTATATACCTTATATATAAAAAATTTTTTTTTTTTTTTTTAAAACCCCACAAAGAACGGGCCCAAAAGGGCAAAAAAAAAAGGGGGGGTTTTAAAAAAAAAAAAACAAAAGCCCGCTTATTCCCCGCCCCTATAAAAAAGACGTAAGAGAATAAAAAAAAAAACGGGGGTGAGCCAATTTTTTTCGGGAGGGGGTTCTTGTTATCCTCTTTTAAAAAGATTTAAGTCATTAGGAAAGTGGAAAATAGAAACGGGAATAGATTTCCCCAGATTTTACCAGGAAAGGGATGAAAGAAAAAGAACTGATTAAATTTTGGCCATTAGGAAGATGGCCCAGAATGGGGATAAACAATGAGTAGAAAGTTTTGTGCAGCGAGGCCGCGGGAGGGGGGGGCATGCGGGTTAGAAAAAGTTCAAAAGAGAAAGTTGAGCATGAAAATTTAAAGTAGAAGAGAGCAAGAAAAAGCAACTTTGGGGGGCGGGGTGTTTTAAAGATTAAAGGGAACAGCCAGTCAGGGGAGGGAGTTGAAAAAGACAAAAAAAGTTTTTTTGGGCCCTCAACGTTGTTTAGGAGGGGGTATGGTGGACCTCCGAAACTGGAGACATTACCCCCATACTTTGGGGGGGAATAAGGCCCCGGGAGTGGGGCAAGAAATTTTGGGGAAAGGGAAAAAAAAAAAAAAGGACGCAGAGCCCTTTAGGACACCTAACTTCTTAGAAGCTTTTTTAGAAAGAGATGAGATTTGAGATTTCCATTTTCAGATTTTATTAAAGGATATCCTAGAATTTTCTTGAGAAGAAGGAGACAGTTAAAGTGTCATTGAGAAGAGGGGATAGTTAAAACTGGTAGGTTTTGTCGAGTAGAAGGTGAAGAAATTGGGGTTTTTTAGGCATTGAACAAAAAACAAGGTTTGCTTTCCCCCCCCCCCCCCCCAATTTAAAAAATTAAAAGAAAGACAGAAGTTAGGGCTCGGTTTGGATCTCCCCCGTGAATCAAATTAGTTTCCCCGTTGAGTTGGAAGTCTAGTAAAAAAACGTTTTAAAAAAGCAGGGGAGAATCATTTAGCGTAGGGTGGATTGGGCTTTGAGTTAGAATTGAAGAAACATTAAAAGAAATTTAAAAGAAAGAGAGGGGTGATTTGGACCGGGAAACCCGAGGAACACCCTATTTATAAATTTTGGGGGGAAGGAAACCCAAGGGCCGTCTCAGTAGCCGCAATAGAAAAGGTTTTAAAAGGGAAAATTAAAATGAAGGACAGAGAGAAGGAAGAAACCCCCCAAAGAGGGTAGTTTTAAAAATTTAAAGGGTTTGTTCCAACCCTATCAAAAACTTTTGATTTTGTCAAGGGCAACAGCAAAAGTCCCAAACCCAAACCCCCAAAAGGGGGATGACCAAGATTCAGTAGGAAAACTAGAAAAAACGCCAGTAGATCCCCCCTTTACCCCGGGAAAAACCCTACTCCGGGTCAGATAGAAGGTTGTGAAAAGATTTGTGCTTAAGAAATTTTTCTTATTAAGTATAGAAATTTAAAAACTTTGAAAGGGAGGAAATCCCCCAAAATGTAAGGGCGTAGTTTTAAGGATTAGAACGGTCCCCCCCTTCTTAGGAACCCGGTTGGGGTGAGCCCAAAATTCCCGCAAAAAAGGGGAAAAGGGGAAGTAGTAGACAATGCCCGGGAAAAATTTGACCAGGGAAGGTTTCAAGCACAGAAGCACAGTTTTTGAGAACAATAAAAAGGACTCCGTCAGGACCGTAAGCCCTCCGAGGATCTAGGCCAAGGGAAAAGGGCCCAAAAAACCTCCCTTCCGAAGGATTTAAGACAGGGTAAAATAGTCAGAAAGGGGGGGAGGAGAAGGGGAACAAAACCTTTATCAACCAAGTGGAATTTTTTGCAAAAGGGTTTTAGCGAAAAGTTCAGCTTTAGAAGTAGATGAGGAAAAGCTGTGGAGCCATCTGGGTGGAGATAGGAGGAAAGATGCAGAAAAAAAAATTGTTAGAAAATGTTTTTAGCTAGATGCCAGAAATCATGAGAGGGAAATTTTATTCAGAAAGATTTTGAACCCCCTTTTTAGAAGAAAGGTTTTTGGGGAAGTTGAAGTAAAGGGGTTTTTATGATTTGGGGAGAAATATAAAGAGCATGAGTTTCAGGAGATGGATGTTCGGTTTCCCTTTTTGAGGGCCCCTCTATCCGGACAGCATGAGAAAAAGCAGGGGTTTTAAAACCCAAAGGTTTACGGGCTTTGGAATTTTGAGAAAATGTGTGGAATGTACGCCCCATTTCCAGAGGGGGATGACCTCAGTTTGTTTATTTGCAAAAGAGAGGGTCTTTGACATGGAAGCCCGTAAACCCTCCAGGGGAAAACAGAGTATTTAACCCCCGCCTTAGGTCTTCCCCCTTAGCTGAAATTGAAGTTCCCGAAGCACCTCCACTTTGGGGGGTCCCCCAGACCCGGGACCGGGGGGCGGGCGATAGGGGCCCGGTTACAGGGAAATGAGGGGTTTTGATCGGAGGAAACCCCCAAAGGAGAGAATAAATTTTCCCGAGTAAGCAGAAAGGGGTTTGTAGTTAGGGAAAAAATGAAGAATGTTTGGGGGTCGTCCAAGGCGGTCAGGGAAAACGGGTAGGGTGCTTTCACCAGCTGCTCTAGGGTTTTGGGGGATAGAAAAAGTTTTAGGGGTTGTTACCAGGTTTGGGCCCGTGAAAAAAAGATGAAAACCAAAGCTGGTGGTGAACATTTAAATCCCCAAAAAATGGAAATTTTTTGCTAAAAAAATGAGAGTTATGTGTCCACTTTTTATGTTTAAAAGTCGAAGAAATTTTACCCTTTGTCAGAGGAGTTAGGTGGGGAGATTACAGCAAAGGGTAAATTTAGTAAGAGAGTGACATTGAATTCCCAAGGGCCCGATGGGAAAAAAATTTTGGAAGATTCAAGGCCCTGGGCACGAGAGCAAGGGAATTGGGGCATGTGCCCATTAAAACCCAAAAGCCAGCCCTTTTGGATTGAAAAGGAGAAAGAGACCGGAAGAGGAGACAGAAAAAGGTGCTGGGTAATGCGCACAAACAAAAGGGGTTTTCCCCGGGAGGAAAAGGGAAAAGGGGAAAATGAGGTATAAAAATATTAAAAAAAAATAAAAAAAAATTATAAAATTAAAATAAAAATAATAAAAATATTATAATATTAATCTAATAATATATATATATAATATATAAAGATAAATTTTTAAAATTTTATAAATTTGGGTTTTTTTAAATTTTAAATAAAATTTTATATTATACTAATAGATTTTTTTTTAAAATTTTTAAAAATATATATTTAATTATATATTTTAATGTTTAAATTTTTAATTTTTTTTTGTTAAATTTAAAAAAAATTAGTATATTTATAAAAATATTATATATAATTTAATTTTAAAAATTATATATTAATATTTTATTTTAATTTTATAAATATATAAAATAGATATTATAATAATTTTTTTTATAAATTAATATTAAAATTAAATATACTATAATTTTTAAAAAATATAATAAATTTATATATAGATTTATATATAATATATATATAAATATTTATATATTTATATTTTAAAAATAAACTATTAAAAAAAAAATATTAATATAATAACAATTATTATTAAAAAAGAAAATATTAAATATATTATAATTTATAGATAAATTTTATAAATTATATATATAAATAGTATATATATATAAAAATTAAAAAATTTTTATAATAATTATATTATATATATTTTATAAGAATAATTTTATTATATAAAAATATATATAATATATTCCTTATATAATATTCCCTTTTTAGATATTCTTAAAATATATAATATATAATAAAATATATATTATATATAGATAAAATTTTAATATATATTATATTAAAATTATAATAATATATTATATATAATATATATATTTTAATATATAATATAATATAATTTTATATATTATATTTTTATTTTAATATATATTAAAATTATATATATTATTATTATACCTAAATATATTCAATATATAATATATATATATAAAATATTTAAATATATTAATATATATAAAAATATATTATAATATTTTATAAAATATAATCTATATATATTATTTTAAATATATATATTATATATATATTATATAAAAATATAAAATATATTAATATTTTATAAAAATATATATATATATATATAATATATATATAAAATATAATTTATATTATATATATATAAAATATTATATATATTTTATATTTTATAATATAATTATTATATCTAAAATATAAAATATATATATATATATATATATATATAATATATATATATATATATATATATATTAATATAATTATCTATATATTTTAAAATTATATTTTAAAATTTTATATTATCTAATATTTTATATATATATATAGATTATTTATTATATATATAATTATATAATATATTTTATATATTTATATTTTCAAATAAAATATTTAAAAATAATAATTAATAATATATTTTATATATATTATTTATTAATAATATAATATATATATTATATTAAATTTATATATTTTAATATATATTTATAATAATTATATATATATATATATATATATATATTTATATAATATATATTATATATATATATTATATATATATTATATATTATAATATAATATATTATATATAATATATTAATATATATATAATATATATATTTTTATTATTAAAAATATTATACTATATATTAATATTGTTAATACATATTTAATTCAAATTGTTGCCCATTTGAATATATATATATATATATATATTCAATTGAACTCCTTCTAATCTAACATAAATACATATATGAACTAGCTCAACTTCAGTATCTCTTCGTTCTTCCGTGTATTTTCTACTTCCATTAAACTTAATCATATAATGATTCATAAATCTTGGACATATGCGGGCGACATACACATCCACCTGATAAAACCGTCTCGTATACTAAACTGGCGACCTGTAGGAATATTTTTCAACCCAACCCGCTAATTACCTGATAAGCTACCTTGTAAATACAGCTGTGTGTATGGGAGTGGTAGGCAAATGAACGTTAGGATAATTTTTTGCCGTTCATCTCCATCACCTGGACCCATCCTCCTATTATCCGAGGAATTTACTTTACTCAGTTTAAGCGCTTGCGGAAGCGTGCGTGTGTGTTAGAGAGAAGGGGAGATAAAAATAGAAAGAGTGAGATAGATAGAGTGTGTGTAATCTAACCCCCCATTTAACATTTCCTCCACACCTCCGAACATCAACTAATATCGCCGGCACATACTTAAACAAATGTAGTACACAACGTCCGCTACAAACGAAGGCATATGGAATTATGGATATATATATATATATATATATATATATTCTCTTAGGCAAACGAGGTTGGAAGCATTCGAACATTTCCCTTATTGAACTATATATACACGGATTATATTTGCCGTACAATTGCCTTGTGTTCTTCTGATATGTTATTCAGAAGTTGTCCTATTATGGATAGTGACGTTTCGGAACTAATTTTGAGCCCATCAAGCTTTTCTATAAAAGCCATATGTCTACTGATTATAAGACGGATGAGAAGTTTATAAAAGATATAATACACCGCTACGTTCATCCTACTGACCCAGAAAGACCCCTCGCTCTCATCACCGACTACAAAACCAGGAAAACTGCCCATCTTCTGCTTCGTAGCACCCCCAACGTGACCAAGACGCTACTTCAAGAAAACAACGTCATCTACCAACACACTTGAAACAGTGTGGAATGTGGACCTCACTCTTATATTGGTATGACGCGGACTAAACTCACGCGTCGTCTTACTTGTCACCTGAATAATGGGTCTATCAAGAACCACTATGACACCATGCACAGCTGCCGCTTGACAAGAGATGACCTTAACAAAAACACCACGATACTTGATAAGGAACAAGATCCTCGCCACCTTCTTTACCTAAAAGCAATATACATCGCTTCAAAACAGTCCACAATCAACACACAGACAGATGATTTTCAGGTGCTGCGAACATCCAAACGACACGTCTCCCTTAATAGAGAAACAGCCAATGGGCTACTGTTTCTTATGTTCTTATGTAATAACATCAGAAGAACACAAAAAAATTGTTCGGCATATAGAATGCGTGCATAAAAAGCTCAATAAAGAAGAATATTCGACTGCTTAGAACCTCGTTTGCCAAGAAAATTCCTGCTGGCTACACAAATATATAATTATATATATATATAATTTATAGTATATATATATATAAATAATATAAAATATATATATAATAATATAATATATATATATATTATATATATATATATATATATAATATATATATATAGAATATATATTATAATATATATATATAAAAATATATATATCATATAAAATATATATATATTTTATATATTTTTATATATATATTATATATTATATATATATATATATTTATATATATATCTATATTAAAAATAATATTATATTATTATATATTATATATATATATTTAAAGTATATATATTTATATTTTATATATATTTATATATATTATATATTATATTATAAATATATAATATTTATATATATATATATATAATATTATAAAATATATTTTAAATATAAAAATATTTATATATATATATTATATAATATATATATATTATAATATATATTTTATATATTATTATATATATTATATATTATATATTTCTATATATTATATTTTATATATATATATATATATATATAAATATATATATATATATATATTATATTATAATATCTATATATATATATTTTATATATATAATATATTATATATATATATATATATATATATATATATATATATTATATTATATATATTAAAATATTATATATATATTATATAATATTTATATTATATATTAGATATATTATTTTATATATATTTATATATATATAAAATATATATATATATATATTTATATATATTTATATAATATATATATATTTATATATATATATATATATATTATATATATATAATATATTTATATATATATATATATTTTATATATAAAATATATTTATATATATATATTTTTATTTTTATATTTTATATATATATTATTATATTATTTATATTATAATATATATTTATATATAATAAATAATATATTTATATTTTATATCTATATAATATATATTTAGGGTACGCCGTATAAACAAAATTTTTTCTCAACTTTGGCATGCCAATTTCTTATGTAAAATGGAATTCTAAGACGATTTTATCTCCATCCAGTTTTGCATTTGAGCAATTCTTTCTATAAAAATCGCACTTTTATATTGCACCCTTATCGAATAATACTTAAATTAGTACGCAGTGCCCGGTGGGTCCTGTTATTGCATCATGCACCCAATTTTTGAGTTCCAAAATGATTAGCGTGGTAAGCTCTTTTGATCAGTTGATTCATCAGGCACTACATCACATTGTCACAGCCTCTACGTTGGCCTAGAAACGTGTCCATCATGTCCTTCTTAGACCTGAAGCAGGGCATGGTCTCCCGGGTGGGCCCGACCCCGGATGAACCCGTCTCGGGCCCTCCCTGCCCCCCACCACTGCTCCCTTCTGTCACCTGCTTCACGACTCTTTCGGTGCTCTGAGTGTGGATAGAGAACTCCGGAACCTCGTAGGGCTTGACCGGGATCTCCTGGATCTGATCCCCGGGACAGTGAACAGGTGAATGCCGGCTCGTGCACCTGGCCAGGCTGCCAGCTGAAAAGTGTCTGCAAGCTGGTGGCTGACAAGTTTAGCTTGGGTGTGATGCGAGGCCTTACACTGGTGTCCCCATACTCTCGCCAGCCCTCAGCTTCAAAATCTGGGGTCACGGCGAACCTGCGGTCGTCCTCACTCTGACTCGCCATCAGCGAGAGGAGAACACATTCTGAGCGTGCGAACCATGCTCCTGTCCGCACGTAGAAGGTCACAGCTGTTTGGACCTTCTTGGGCTGCAACCTCATCACTCTGTGCTGCGTGAGGATGTGCTTTGGGGCCGTCCCCTAGTCTGTAGTGAACCTTGATGTCGTAGTAGAGTTTGAAGTACACCTCAGGCAGTACTTGACTAGGATTTCCAGGGTGTTCAGTTCTTTGCCAG
>JACEEZ010004214.1:687111-689611 GCA_016584305.1 Chionoecetes opilio | reverse complement strand
CTCACCTTGCAAAATCCCAAAACTACCTAGATTGAAAGACTACCTTTGCTAGCACTAACTAGGGTATACTCATCAGTGGTAGATGGGTTGAATGTTTGAAGGTTTGGTCATATCCACGAGTTGTATCAAGGGAGCTTGGTGCTGCACGTGGCGAAAATGACTGGCGACGATGTTTTCCAGGATACCATCGGTAGTGATAATTATGTGCACGATAACCGTTTATGTGGCGTTGTATCACGTCCTTCTTCAATAACCGATTGATCGGTTATCTACTATGTACACATTTTAGGTTAGTCAGCGTGACTACACCTTAATACTTTTGAATCAGCAGCGTGACTGATAGCCCTCCACCTGTTCGAGGTCTGTGCACACGTAGCTAGTGCCACACGTCGAGGTTCCAATAATTTTGGCCCACAACCCTTATTTCTTTGATTAATTGTGGTAATACTTAATACAACTGAAATTATTAATTTATCATATCACTATATTTAATGTATCTTGTTTTATACCCAATTCTACAATACTATGTACATTTAGTGGCCTTAAAGTCCTCCCTTACCTCTTCGGCTAACTCTAGGGGAATCAAGTTATTTATGCCCGCACACATCGTTGTCCCCTCACTAGTAACTCCACTGACCTCACAATCCCCTCTCCATCAGTATGTAGTTTTGCTATTTTTCCTAGAGGCCATTGCGAACGAGGCATTTCTCCCTTAAGAATGACTATATCTCCCACATTTATTGGACATTGATTTTCTGGCTTTTGAGCCACATAAAACTTTTCCCTTTGACTCAGTAAATAATCTGCACTCCAATGTTTATTCCATGATCTTAAAACCTTACTTAAGGTGTGATAACCTTCCCGGAGATGTTGAGCCGGGTCATTTATTGTAGGATCTTGTATATCTTCCCTTGTTTCTATTAACCCGGGAACTGCGGGAGCAAATTTTTTTTTAATGCCAACAGTGCGTCAATCGGAGTAAAACAGTGACCATTACAGAATTGGATGAAAATCACATCAACGTCAAGGTAGTAAAAATCCGCATCCGGCAATATATCTATTTTTAACCCAAACGTATGGGGTTGTGGTGTGCTTGTGGTCGGGAGTTGAAAAATCTGGCGCGAATGGCACCAAACCGCTGGCGAGAGACTGCTGAGGTGGGATTAGGGGTACCACTCCTTGGGATTTTTCCCAAGATTTTGAGGGGATTATTCAAGTATTTCTCCAGAATTTTATCTAAAGGTAAGCATAGGTACCGTTGTACCGTACCTTGAGATATACTACTGGAGAAATAATACCTCCAAAAGTCCCAAGATAGACAAAAAATATCCCAACGCCAGGACCTAAATCCCAAGATCTTGGGAAAAAACTCAAGGAGTGGTATATCTCTTAGTACAGCGTAGTTAGGCAGATGGTGGTGTGTGTGATCGAGGGCTGACATCAAGGTGTATATGTGACACCGTTTGTAGACAGACTTCTACGAATGTTAGCGCGGTTTTTGTATGCAATTGAAAATATTGCGCTTCCGGAAGGCTTGCCGCAGTCGCTCAGCAGAGCCTTCCGGAAGATTTGCCGCAGCCCACGGGTTAAATGAAAGGGTTCAAGTATTCTCCCATAAATTAAATGTGAGGGAGTAAGAGCTTTTATGTTTACTGAGGAATCATCTAAATAGGTTAAGGGTCGGTTATTGATACGGGTCTCAATTTCAGTTACTATGGTCTTCAGTTCTTCTAGACCTATCTTTGTCTTGTGGAGAGTTTTCTTAAGACAAGACTTAATTATGCCAATCATTCTCTCTGTGAAACCATTTTGCCAAGGAGTTCTGGGGGTAGTATAGTTCCATGAGCATTTCCTTAACTTTAGAGATTTTTGTACTGATGGATGATTTAATATTTCTAACAACATGGGGGAGGCTCCTACGAAGTTAGTACCATTATCACTAATCAATCGCCGAGGACATGACTGCTGAGCCGCAAACCGCCGGAAAGAATCCCTTAGCCTTAGTTCTTTGCCTGTCCAGGGACCTTAATCTCATAATTGTTCTTAGCTACTGTTGTTAATCTCTTCACTGTCCTCGCCATCACGTTATACTGTTCTTTGCTCACCTATCCAGCCTTGAACCTAAAGTACATGTTTCTTTTTACTCCAGTGTTGTGTTTTAAATTCGCGGTCATCCATTTCGGGTCGTTCTTCCTTGATTTTATCGCCTTATAAGGATTTTTTTTTCTGTCCTGCAATTAAATTCCTTACAAATAATGTATTATCCTCATCACCCCCGACATCACTAACACCTGTCCCCGCGCTGACCTGGTCCACTCCTTAGACTCAGATCCTTCAATCCTTCTTCTTAGACTTAAGATACTCCTACCCTTCCATCCTACACCCTAAGTTAATCCACTCCAGGTGTCTTCTTAATCCTGCATAATTGGCCATTCTGAAGTCAGGTACTCTTTGCTTATTAATACTTATATTTCCTACTTTCCATTTAAGCAAAACCTGA
>JACEEZ010004214.1:672111-682111 GCA_016584305.1 Chionoecetes opilio | reverse complement strand
GGACCACCACTACCACCCAGCATGAGATAAGCACCAGTCTCCCGGTGGAGTGTCGAGGAAGGCGGACCGAGGCTATTTAGGACATAACAATGGTAGTTGTTAGTTATCAGAGTATATTATATTATTATGTGTTTAGGTGGAGAACTGTTTTATGTATAACACATTTCCTTTATTGTTGTAGATGTTCTATAACCTCTGTGATCCACAGATCCTATTTGGGAAGACGGTAATAGAGTGGTTAGCGTTTCTGAGTGGCTTTCCCTGTGTCCCGAGTTCGATCTCCGATGAGAACCAAAATCCTCATAAAATCTTTCTGCACCGTCGAGTAGTCTGAGAACACCCACATGCTGTTCATTATCTCTATTTACAATTGCGAATGCATCAGAGGGACACGGAGGGGTGGCGTCAGCCTCTTATCACAGGCGTCACTATAAATATCCTGCCTGCTCCACCACGAGCGAAGGTCAACCATCACAGTCCTTAAGTGAACTTTCAGGGCCAACCATTCCAGCTCTGTAGGTCACTGCCTACAGGCGTTATTGGCATAAGAAAGTGCTTGTGGGCCCTTCGGACCCATGTATTGATGTTTGTACCAGTAGTATATATTAGACAACAATAGGAGTGCAAACTCCAATCGTGCTGTTGCTGTCGCTGGTCACTGGTCAAAGTGCCTCGGGTTAGACCACGTTCCGTGTGATTCCATGAGGCGCCAACACTTCGACGGCATTAGCACAGCCAACCCTTGACAGGCTGACGTAGAGTTGGCCGTGAGTGGAGTATATTAGAATATCGACCCAAGCACATACACACACACACAAACTCACACACGCACACACACACGCACACACGCACGCACACACACACACACACACACACATGTACTCACACACACACACACACACACACATGCACACACACACACACATACACACACACACACACACACACACACACACACACACACACACACACACACAAACACACACACACACATACTCACACACGCACACAAATGGTAAGTCCATTAGTCTACAGAGTTAGTAGAATGCAGCAAAGTTTTACCGCAGAGTTTTTTTTTAAATCAAATACTCTTAAACTACTTGAATTCAAGAATTTTCCCATTATGTGAAAAATATATTGCTTAGGCTTTCAGTTTTAAATATTAGGTGATAATCCTTTCTCACTTATACAATCGTGAATAAATATACTCACACATATACACAGCGGTCTTGAGGATCGTAACGACAGGGGTAAGACCATGATGAGATTTTCGTTCTGAGCTAGTGGTATTAACGACGTAACCTTCTCTATTCCACATCACAGACAGGGATGCCGCCGATACAATAAGAAAGACTGCTATGCTTGCCCAGGCCTGCATTATGTTAATTTGGATATACATATTAATTACAACATTTAGTTTATGAACTAAAAAGTCTACGCAAACCAGTATATCAAGCTGTGAAAGCCATCTCATTGCTCTCACACCTCATTATGCATAAAAAGTGACGTCAATAATTGATGATAGCAAAAGAGGTTACGATTACCTGCCAACTGAAAATCTGAAATAGTAAAAAATTTCCTTCCAGAAGCTGAGAGACTCGAGTCAGGAAACGAGTGTTGTGTAAACCGAACCAGTCCCCGAAATCCACCACCTCTGCTCGTTCCGCAAGTAGGGAGAGGGAAGCCGCTGTGAAATCCGCCTCCTGTAATGTTAATAAACATTATCACCACAGATGTTCTCAAACTCCTGATTCCAGTGTGTTACTGTCGTTTCATTTACCATGCATTTTTTTCCCTAAAATTTTAATTTTAACTATTTTCAAGCAGCAGGTATTACATAACCATGATAAAATGTTACCGATTTAATTATTCAGGCTTATAGAAATATTTGGATGAATCGTCTTAAAACATTATCTTGCTCTCTCTCTCTCTCTCTGTTGGACTCTCATGTTTAATGTTAGTGCATATTTATTACT
This sequence comes from Chionoecetes opilio, assembly GCA_016584305.1. Lineage (NCBI taxonomy): Eukaryota > Metazoa > Arthropoda > Malacostraca > Decapoda > Majidae > Chionoecetes > Chionoecetes opilio. The sequence goes on along the minus strand of JACEEZ010004214.1, from coordinate 680,135 downwards.
TACCCGTCTCTGCACCATGCCCAACACGCCATTAAAGCTTGCGTTATCTGTCTTCACCCCGAAGCCTTCCACCGGAACAAATTCAATATCAAATTCAAGATTCCTTCTTATCTTATCAATAAGCTTTCCAAGCAGACCTTCAAGTCGAAGCAGTTTCCTACTTGACCCCGCCATGTGTTTATCATTGGCAGTTTCACTCCTGCTGCTTTTACCATTCATAGTATTGCTGCCGTCAAATTCTTTCGTCGAATTTTCATATATGGGGATCACTTCGTTGAATCCCTGTGTTTGCGAAAAATGCTGACAATAAAGCAATATATTCACTGCATTTCAAGAAAACATATTATCACATACATCCATATATTCAAAGTCATATTGCATACATACGTACATACATTTTATCACAGAACCAACAAAAGGGTTATAAGTATTTAAAAGATAATACTGCATACACAAACACATTCACACACACACACCACACACACACACACACACACACACACACACACACACACACACACACACACACACACACACACACACACACACACACACACACACACACACACACACACACACACACACACACACACACACACACACACACACACACACACACACACACACACACACACACACACACACACACACACACACACACACACACACACAACACACACACACACACACACACACACACACACACACACACACACACAACACACACACACACACACACACACACACACACACACACACACACAACACACACACACACACACACACACACACACACACACACACAACACACACACACACACACACACACACACACACACACACACACCACACACACACACACACACACACACACACACACACACACACACACACACACACACACAACACACACACACACACACACACACACACACAACACACACACCACACACACACACACACACACACACACACCACACACACACACACACACACACACACACACACACACACACACACACACACACACACACACACACACACGTGTTCATAATTCATAGGATCACTTCTATAGTATGATTGCCAAGTTCCCTGACCGAAACTTGGTGTAACCTCATACCACGATGACGAGGCCGAGTGTCCTTCCCTGAGCGGGATGCTGCCCCTGGGACTCTCTAGGGGCTTGAGGACCGTCCATTACCCATTTATGGGAAGTGGCGGGTCGGGCACAAGCTGAGTGTATTTAATTTATAATTTTATCTTAAGTACTCCGTGGTGTAGGGGAAGCACGCTCGGTTCACAACCGAGACGTCCCGAGTTCGATCCCCGGGCGGAGCGGAAAGAGATGGGTTGTTTCCTTAAAACCCGAGCCCCTGTCCACCCAGCAGTGAATGGTACCGTGTGTTAGCCGGGGTTTGTGACCTGCTCTCCGGGGTGCTGGCTTCGGCCAACACAAAGCACTAAGGATGAATGATAAAAATTTTGATATGGAGACGGGGCCACACGAGCATTGCTCTGGCCCTGTAAAATACAACTAGATGAATACAACTAGATGAATACACACACACACACACACACACACACACACACACACACACACACACACACACACACACACACACACACACACACACACACACACACACACACACACACGCACACACACACACACACACACGCACACACGCGCACACGCATACATATACACGCAAACGCACATACGAGCACACACACTCCGTAGTATAGGGTACTCCGTAGTGTGGCAGTTAGCACGTAGTGTAAGGGTTAGCACGCTCGGCTCACAACCGAGAAGTCCCGGGTTCAATCCCCGGTCGGAGAGAAGACCGACGGGCGGTCTTCTTAAAACCCGAGGCCCTGTCCACCCAGCAGTGAATGGGTACCGGGTGTTAGCCGGGGGTTTGTGAGCCGCCTCCCGGGGTGGTGGCTTCGGCTAACACTAAGCACTAAGGATGAATAGTAAAAATGTAGCTATGGAGACGGGGCCATACGAGCGTAGCTCGGGCCCTGTAAAATACAACTAGGTAAATACATCTAGGTAAATACAACTAGGTAAATACACTCACACAAATATACACACACGCACGCACACACACACACACACACACACACACACACACACACACACACACACACACACACACACACACACACACACACACACACACACACACACACACACACACATACACAAACCTACGTGGACAAGGGGATTATAACGTCGGACTGGTCATTATATGTGGTCTGGCGTCAGAGCTGGCCAGTATTTAAATACATTTGTATTTAAATGCGCATTTAAATACATTTGTGTATTTAGAACTATATTTATAAATACGTTGCTTTTCACGTATTTAAATACAATATTTAAATACTTTAATGAGTATTCAAATACATTGTATTTAAATACTCATAATATAAAAATGTAAATACTTTTTAATCAGTTAATTTGGTCATAAACCCGCCTAACTATCTGGCAACCCTGATGTTACAGTGAACCAGTGTTTACATTTCCAAATAAATTTCCTTATTTTCAGCAAATTTAGGCCCGAGAAAGAAATTTCTAAGGAAACGCAAAATCTAAGGATATCCTATGGAAATCCAGTTTTTTCGGACATTTGAAATGTAATTACGGATGTATTTAAATACAAATTGATGTATTTAGTAATTAGTACTTAAATACATTCGTAAAATGTATTTACTATTTGATATTAAGATACATTTCTCCCATGTATTTAGTATTTAGTATTTAAGTACATTCAATGTATCTAGTACCCAGCTCTGTCTGGCGTTCGACGTCTGCTTGCTACCGGGAATTTTTCACTGACAGTTGTTGGCAGTTACTATCCCTTTTTAGCACAGGAGTAATAGATTTAGCCTAGAACAAATTATAAACAAGCTGAAAATTGCAGGATATGTTTATAATCAATCAATCATTGGGGGCATACGCCGGGGGGCGCATCGCCTCGCCCAGCCTACGAAACCACTCCCGAGGGTCACCACGCGCGAGTCTCCATGCAGGCTCCTTTCCCATACCAAGCAGCTCTCGACAGGAAACATAAACTTGTCTCAGCCACTAGCCTTGTGGGCGTCCCCTTGGCCTCCTTCACCCCGGATTGCCTCTTACAGATGCAACCAGGAGGGAAGGATCGGTTTCAGGGTAGCGTGCCACATGGCCATATAGCCGAAATTGGCGCTGGAAGACTATGCAGGTAATTGGCCTCGATTCAGTCTCACGGTACAATCGCTGATTTAACACGTAATCATCCCAGCGATACCCCATGAATCTGCAAAGACACTTATTACCAAAAGCATCGATTCGCCTCTTCAAGGCGCTATTTAGTGTCTATGTCTCACATCCATAGAGTAAAACAAAGATCACAAGCAACTTTAAGATCAGGATCTTTGTCCTTCTACACAGGTACCGACAACGCCGAATACTCGTGCTTAATGATTCCATGACACCATGGGCTCTGCCAATCCCCCGTAAAACTTCTTAACGTGACCCACCGTTATTCTGAACTGCGCTACTAAGGTATGCAAAACTTTCTAAGATCTCAAAGTCCTCAACGCACACATGAACAGACTATACTGTTTCATCTAGTAAGCCTCCAAACACCTAGACCTTGGTCTTAAGCCATTAGACCTCAAGTCCCAAAGGCTTTGCCTCCTCATGCAACGCCTCGAGAGCGATCACCAGGACCTTCAGCAACTCAGCAAAGATTACTGCATCATCGGCAAAAACAAGATTAGTGATCTTAGTATTGCCAAGGGATGCTCCAAAATTACTTTGATCTACAACTTTGCCCAATACCCACTCCACACAAGTGTTGAAAAGTGATGGGGCAAAGTAAAGTGGCATTATATTATGCCGAAGCAAGTATATTCTTCCTGCTAAGGCGTCACCTGCTGATATTGTTGTGGTGGCTTGAAAGGATTCGGCGTCACTGATTTCGGTCGCTTTTCATCACAGAGCGATTTCGGCATTCAATATTCTTCTTTTTTCAAAGCATTGCTTATTGTATTTTGACAAGCGTTTGCCAGACGCAGCACTACTGTCTTAGAAAACAGTGAGAGCATTGCCCCCAATAAACATGCTACAATATACATGTAAAAAATATATTAAGCTTTGATACTCGAGGCGAGTAATTTGTATTAAATTGCTATCCTAGAACGTTCAATCGTAATGCATGTCATCCATACAAAGTGGAACAACAGAAGAACTTATTTTGTTGGTATTCAGATGCGGTGCATCAATATTTATCGCAAAATTGATTTAAGAAAATGCGAGTCGAGAGAGGGAAAACACAGTAGACCAACCTTTGAGTTAAAACTGCCAGCGACCACTAGCATTTACGAGTTACAGTTCTCTAGTATTACTGGGTCCGTTAAGCCCCAGTCCCACTGTGGCGATTTTTAGCTGCGAACCAATACGAACCAGCATTCGTTGTGCATTTCACACCATCGTATTGATTCTACTTACTCCTCATTAGTTCGCCGTCACTTTCGTATTAGATCGGCCACATCCGCAGGCCAATACGACAGTTTTGGAATGTTCAAAACAATCGCAGAGGTCTGCGAATTGAAGCCCATTCGTACTGCATCCCTGGAATACCGTATCAATTCGAATCACTTCTTGTTGGTTTGTATCTCATCGCATTGCTTCCCCCCCCTATCTCATTCATCTCCACCCACCCCCGACTCCACTCCCCCTACTCCCATGGCCACGTGATAACACTCCCCCCTCGACTACCTACCCCCTACTCCCACCACCACATGGTGACACTCCCCCCTCGACTACCTTCCCCCTACTCCCACGACCACGTGATTACACTCCCCCCGTTACTCCCTACCCACTACTCCCATCAGCACGTGGTAACACCCCCACCCACACCAACACCACGCCTTCTCCACCCCCACCCCGTTTCCCCAGCAACACCAACACCCCCTTCTTTATTACAACCCCCCTCCCCCGTGTGTGAAGGGAGCTTTATGTGTGAATGTGTGAAGGGAGCTTTATGGGAGCGTCTGTTATGATGCGGCGAACAATATTTTGGCGCGTAGTGTATACTGTTGTATGGGGTTGTATATCATTATATTTAGTTATATGGTTAACAAATTAGGCTATATGCGAGCGGACTTCGATTGCGCAGATGATGACAAAGTATACAGAAATATTGTTCAATACATTGTATTTATTTCCAAAACAAACATATCACTGCATATTCAGTTACCGCATCGTTGCAATTCTGTCTTGAGGTAGAACCAATACGGACCACTATTTTTCTATCAAAAGATCGCCATCATTCGCAAGCGATGTCATTCTTAGTTATTCGTATTGATTCCCCAAATTATTCGCCACTGTGGGACTGGGGCTTTAAGAATAGGGCAGGGTGAGATCGTAACTACGGATGAGGATATGTGTAAAAGTTTAAATGAATACTTTTATGTGTTTTTATTCAGGAGAATACACAAACGATACCTGATAGTGAACAGATGTTTAAAGGAAGCAATGAGGAGAAACTCAAAAATATTGTGATATATAACATAAGATACTTTGATCCTATCTAGACACTTTGCAAGTACCAACTACAAGGTTATTGACTATACAAAGCGCCACCACGCCAGGACGAACTTGGTGGGCTCGAACCGCTGACCGAATGCAGGGACGCTACACGCGAGCCCGCAGCTCTACCAACAGAGCCACCCTGACGGGTAGATATTGTGATTACTGGGGAAATGGTAGAAGAGGATATAGATAGAATGAAGAATTTTAAGTCACCAGGACCAGATGAAGTTTATCCCTGAGTATTAAAAAATTGCAAAGAGATTGTTAGTGAGTCGTTAGTGCACATTTTTAGGAAATCAGTTGATATAGGCAAGTGCCGTTGATGTGGAGGAAAGGAAATATAGTCCCCATATTTAAGAAGGGTGATATAAGATTAATGTCAAATTATCGACCCGTTAGTCAGTGGTAGGTAAATTATTGGAATATCTTATTGCAAAAAACATTAGAGAGCATTTAGAAAAAACATACGTTGGTCAATGATTCACAACATGTGGGTAGTAATGGTGGTGGTGGTGGACTTGGTGGACTGCCCTCAAGGAACAATAAGTCTTTGAACCCGATGACCACATACCTCTGCTAAATAAAGCCGACGGTTCAGTAGACACTCGGAGTTGCGAGAAGGCAGAGGTATTAGCGGCCCACTTCTCAGGAAAGATGACAGTCTCTGATCCTGATCGTCTTCCTCCTGCCGTGGCACGCCTCACCAACGCAACGCTCGGCACCATCACCTTAACCACAGAAGAGGTGAAGCGACAGCTGCAACTGGTTGACCCTAAGAAGGCCCTTGGACCAGACGGGTTGACCCCCACATCCTTATTAAGCACTGCGCCGCCCAGCTGGCAGCACCCGTCACCGATATCTTTCAGTGTTGTCTCAGCACTGGTAAGTGGCCCTCCACGTGGAAGGTGGCAAGAGTAGCGGCGATTCACAAAGAGGGAAAGAAGACAGAGCCTAAAAACTACAGACCAATCTCCCTCCTGTCTGTCCTCGGCAAGACACTGGAAACCATCATTGCCAGCAGGATCTCCTACTTCTTCACCACACATCGCATCCTCAGCAACAGACAGTTCGGCTTCCACCCTAACAGGTCTGCCAACGACATCCTTCTCCTTATGTCCACCTTATGGCACCAATCCCTGGACAGAGGACGCGACACTTTCGTCATCGCCTTGGACATCGTCGGATCTTTTGATAGGGTGTGGCACTCCGGTCTCATCATCAAACTCCGGAGCATGGTAGTGACCGGCGGCCTTCTCCACCTCCTTCACGACTACCTGCTGAACACATCCCTCAGCGTGGTGTTGAACGGACACACTTTGGAAGAACACCCGGTTGGAGCTGGTGTCCCACAGGGCAGTGTTCTTGGACCCCTATTATGGAATGTGTTTTTCAACGACCTCCTGATGCTCACCCTGAAAGCACACGCCTACGTGGATGACTGCACCCTCACATTCCCCTGTGACAGTACTGACCACCGCACTACTGTCGCCCTCGTCAACCAAGTGTTATACATAGGATAACGTATACATATCTCCAACGCCATGAGGTGTTGGCGACCATCACCTCATGGGGACGACGGTGGCAGGTTAATCTCGCCCAGGACAAAATACAGGTCATGCTGAACTCCCGGCGACATCACCCCCCAGCCACCCCTATCCCACCCATTCTTCTGGACGGGAAGGTGTTGCCCTTGCAGCCTACGGTCAACATTCTCGGCGTTGAGGTGAACAGCACCCTCTCCTTCACCAGCCACATCAGGAAGACAGCTTCCAAGGCCGCGGGCAGGTTGAACTGCGTCAGGTGCGTCTCCCACCTCCTTGACGCTCGGGGTGTCACAACCCTTTATGCGGCCCAAGTCCGTTCCCTCAAGGAGTACGCTCCCCTGACTTGGTCATCCTGCCCCCCCTCGTACCTTTGTCTCCTAGACAAAGTACAAAACCGTGCCCAACGGCTCATCTCCCTGAAAGCAGCACCAGACATGCAGCCCGCTCCCTACAGCCCCTATTGCACAGGCGAGACGTGGCCGGCCTGTGCGTCACGTACAAGATCCTCAAGCAGGGCGCCCCGCACCTCGCTACACTTCGGCAGCCATGGGCGACACCTAACCCATACTCCATCAGGGACGCCCACATGAGAGACCAACAACTCATTGTTCCCTTCGCCAGGACAGAGACCTTCTTCCGCTCCTTCCTGCCGCGATACAGCAGGCTGTGGAACCGTATAGTGCGACAGTCTGACATACAGTACACCAGGCCGTCACACTCCACATCTTCAAGTGTGCAGTGAATGCCTGGCTGATGCCCTCTGGACATAATTTGTGTAACTTATAGACTGCTAGTAGATGTAATAGTGCAGACTAAAGATAGTTATCGGCACCTCACCGGAAACTTTTGGCTGTAAGAGTAAAATCAACTGTATCTTTTCATTGTAAATAAAAAAA
>JACEEZ010004214.1:637111-667111 GCA_016584305.1 Chionoecetes opilio | reverse complement strand
GCAGTCCTCGGCTAACCCGAAAGCTGGCGTGAAGAGAAGGTATTTTTTTTCTCGCTACATAATAGTGCTACGCCATCTGAATTTTCACCTGATTTTGAACTCTACAACACCCTCCAGCTCCGAGGGTGTTGTAGGATTGTTGATTGCTGCAGGATTGTTGTAGGATTTTTGTTAGATTGTTGCAGGATTGATATTTCGCTACATAATAGGCCCGGAGGGCCTATTATGTAGCGAAAAGACAATACTGTTGTGTATGTATAATTATTAAAGATTTAGATATAAGCTATTTCTTATAGTGTGCCCAAGAATGGCAGTTTCTGTTATTACAATTAAGTCTTCTGTATAGAAGAACATAGTAAAAGGAATCATAAAGTATTCAACACTCTATCTTAGAGGATTAAGAAACACATAACTGGAATCTAGGATTAAGTGCCTTATATATTTATTGTTTGGATACTGTCATTAATACGTAGTTTCCAGAAAGTACTACTGCTCACTGCTGGGAGCCATCTTGTACTATCATGTAGTGAAATAAACATACAAAGCTAAAAAGCTGCATAGCCTACGACCTTGGAAGGACCAGACCTATGAGGAAGTTTTTACTGCACTTGATACATATTTTGCTCCTCTGAGTAATATTAGGTATGCAAGGGTGTTATTTAAGCAGATTCAACAGGAGCCAAATGAGCCCACAGATACCTTTGTTACAAGATTAAGGAACTTGGCAGAGAACTGTAACTTTCATGATATAGAGGATGCAATTCTGGATCAGGCAATAGAGAAATGTTCTTCATCTTAGATAAGGAGGAAGGTTCTCCAAGAGAGAGACGTTACCTTGGATACATTTCTACAGCTGGCTAGAGCCATGGAAGCAACTGATAGGCAGGTAAATTCATTGAAGGTAGTCGTATGAGTGCTCAAGCAGCACAAGTGAACCATGTTAAACAAAAGAGCTCAACATTTCAGGCTAAGAATGCTTGTACTGAAGGTAAAAACAAGGTAACACTGAAAAAAGGCAATGAGTACAAATCTGAGAAAAAGTGTATTAGGTGTGGTGGTAGCAATCATCTCAGTTATCACAGAGATAAATGTCCAGCCATCAATAAAACTTGCTCATCATGGGTAATTAGGCCATTTTAAAGTATGTAGACCAGAAAAGGGTTTAATGCTACAACCACGGACTCTACTACTCCAAAAATAACAATGTACCGCAAAGGGGTTGACAATTGGTAATGTAGAAAAAACAGTTTTTGCTTTCGAGTAAATTCTTGCAGCAATCAAACAGGATAATGCTTGATGAAACCTTTGGATTTTTCCCTATGAAAATGCAATTAACACGCACAGATGTACTCCATTCGAGGGTCGTAGGCTATCCTAATCAAAATGTGCAACCATGCTCCGGGCGAAAAAGGTTTTAATACAAATCCAATAATAAAGGGTAGGCAAAGTGAATGTCTGCTATGATAAAGGAATATAAAAAATATGCCTTTTATTTTTATAAAAGGACCAGACAGAATTTGTTTGGTTTAAATTTAGGTAAAAAACCCCTGTTGGAACACAGTATGAAGGTGGACTCAAAGAAGTAAGGAATTTAGCAAAGGTTTTGTCAAATTTGAGGTGTATTTAAAGAGGGTTTTGGGTACTGCTGTAAAGGGTTTAAGGCTACTTTAAGTCTGAACCGGGGGCCACTCTAAAATTCTGCGCTCCACGCAGATCCCTTTTTGCTTTAAAATCTTTAGGGGAAAAAAAATTTAAAAGCTGACGACAACCCGACTTTTGGGAAAAAATAAAATATTTGATTTGGGGTACACCATTAGTGCCTGTTGTTAAGGGAGATGGTGGGCCCAAGGCTGTGTGTGATTAAAGTAAATTTTTAAAATTCCCAGTTGCATTGCACAGCATCCACTTTCGAGACCTGATGAATGTTTTCAGCCTAGGAATTGTAAAAAATTTTTTAAAATAGACTTATTTTTTAAAAAAAAGTTTTCCCAAAACTTACAGGAAAAAATTTCCCAAAATTATGTACACAAACACACACTGGACTTTTCCGTCCCGGAGACACCCTATGGGTAACAGTAGTCCTGCTTTTTTTCACAAACAAAGGATAAGATTTTCATGAATGGAAGGTATTTCTGCTTTGTAATTATTTTAGTTGCAGGGGAAAAGGGTGAAGGAACATCTAGCACGACAAAAAGGTCTTAAAGTGAAAAATAATAAAGGGTTAAAAATACGTATGGATAATGTCACTTTGCTCACTTCAGTTGATACTTAGGGTTCAAGTAGATATTCAGGGATACAAAGCACTGATAAATTTAAGCCCTCAGAGATGCTAAAGTACTAGAAAACCCAAAGGGGAGTTGCAATCTTTTTTAGGAGGGAACATTTTATGGGAGGGTTATACCTAACCTAGCCACAATGACTTTTTTGTATGCTTTGCTAAAGAGAGACACGAATAAACTGGTCTCCAGAATGCACAGTAGGTGAAACAAACAAGGCGGAAATTACCTCACCACATTTTTAATTCACTTTTAACCTAAATTACCAAAATTTGTATGTGAGCTTCTTCTTTCGGAGTAGGGCATTTTTTCTCATACATGCCCGATCAAAAATGAGAGGCAATTGTTTTTTTTCATCCAGGTCATTAAAAAAGCAGAAAAAAAATACTCACAAATTGAAAGAAATCCTGGCAATGATCTTTTGGGTTTTAAAAATTTTTAGTACCCATGATATGGAAAGCAAAGGTTTACTATAGACAAAAAACCCCTTCAAACATCTTGGACCTAAGTCAGGACTTCCCACATAGTTGTGCCAGACTACAGATGGGCAATAATCTTAGCATTATTTCCCATGTCGGATTCATCAACTAAAAATGGGAAATGCTGCCTACCGCTTGCCTTTAGAAAAAACCCCCAGATAGTTATGACTGTGATATAATTCTAGTGGAAAGTCTAGATTTACCTCTTACAGCTAAAGACATAGGTGCAGCTACTAAGAAAGATCCTGTATTATCACTGTTGTTAGAAGGAATAGTTTCAGGACATAGACGGTTGTCAGCTATAGAGGAGTGTAAACCTTACCTTGCAGTGTGCTCAGAATTATCTACTGAACAGAACTGTATACTGAAGGGATCTAGAGTTGTTATTCACAAATGTTTACGTCAACGATTCCTGCAAGAATTGCATGCTGACCACCAGGGAATCGTTCGATCGTACATTTGTTTTGTGGCCAGGCATGGATAAGGAAATTGAGAGTTATGTTAAACAATGTCTTAACTGTGCAGCACATCAGAATAATCCAAAGCCTGTAAGAATGCACCCATGGGAACAACCTCGATATGCATGGCACGATTACATATTGACTATGCAGGACCATTTTTGGGCCATTCTTTCTTGATTGTGGTAGATGCCTTCAGTAAGTGACCAGAGGTTATCCCCATGTATTTTACTACTTCACAAGCTACCATTAATGCTTTAATGCAAGTCTTTGCTACACACGGTCTTCCAGAGAGAATTGTTAGTGATAATGGACCTCAATTTTGCTCAAGTGAGTTTGCACAATTCCTAATGTTAATGGTATTCACCACACCAAATCTGCACTTATCACCCAGCTACTAATGGGGAAGCGGAACGTTTTATGCAAACATTTAAGCACAATATGAAGTGCAGAGGTGCCTCTTCTGCAAATGTTCTCCTTAATGTTCATAAGTTTTTTGTTAGCTTATAGGACCACAGAGCATGCTGTCACTGGAATGACACCTTCAAACCTATTAATGGGAAGGAGGATAAGGAATAGATTATATTTACTAGTCCCAGATTTCCAAGCACATCAGTGTCAGAAGCAATGGAATCAGTTGATGCCACAAATAGTACCTCATTATCCTCTTGTTTCATCAGTAATGGTACGTTCTTATAGTACAACTGAGAAATGGGTACCTGGAAGGATCAGGAAGGAACTAGGCAGTTTACACTATGAAGTGGATGTAGATGGAAAAACTACAACTCGCCATGTAGATCAGTTACTTCCATCCACTGTCCAGGAAAATCAGGAAGGTAGGAATTTGAGTCACACTGATGCCATAGATAATACACCCAGTGACAGTCAGGATTTCAGTACAGCTAACACAGGTGGCACAATAGTACTTTCAGAGAGGAGAAATATGGGGTGTACCACCAGTGCGGCTGGACCTGTAATCTTCCCATAGGGGAAAGGAGTGTTGTGTATGTATAGTCATTAAGGATTTAGATATAAGCTATTTCTTATAGTGTGCCCAAGAATGGCAATTTCTGTTATTACAAGTCTTCTGTATATGTAGAAAAACATAGTAAAAGGAATCATAAAGTATTCAACACTCTATCTTAAAGGATTAAGAAACACATAAGTGGATTCTTGGATAAGATAAGATAAGATTTTCATCCTATCTAGACACTTTGCAAATACCAACTACAAGGTTATTGACTATTATTGACTATACAAAGCGCCGCCACGTCAGCACGAACTAGGCGGACTCGAACCGCTGACCGAATGCACAGGGACGCTGCACATTGCAAGCTCACGTCTCTACCAACCTTGCCACCCTGACGGGCGATTCTTGGATAAAGTGCCTTATATATTTACTGTTTGGATACTGTCATTTATACGTAGTTTCCAGAAAGTACTACTGCTCACTGCTCGGAGCCATCTTGTACTATCATGTAGTCAGAGCTGGGCAGTATTTTAATACAATTGTATTTAAATACGTATTTAAATACATTTGTGTATTTAGAAATTTTATAAATACATTGGTTGTCATGTATTTAAATACAGTATTTAAATACTTTTATGAGTATTTAAATACATTGTATTTAAATACATCTAATATAAAAATGGAAATACTTTTCTATCAGTTAATTTGGCCATAAACCCGCCCCGCTATAGGCCTCTTCCATTTGCGACATTTCAGGAACCAGTTCACGGAACCCAAGAGCTCAGGCGTTCCATTTGCGCACGAAAACCTGGGTCCGAGGCGACGCGCGTAGTGACTCAGTAAAACCCTTAAACTTTCTCTACCCACATTCATAGGTGGGTAGCCTGGGTAGAGTTTTTAGTTCATAACAAACAATGGCCCCCTTGGGCCCTATTTCTCTTATCGTGAAGGGTTTTCCACATGCACGAGTCGGAGAGGATGTCAGACGGCCTACAAGGGGCACTGGTGGAGGCCATGCGGTCCCGCGATCTAAACATGATATGATCCCTTCACATCACAGCTGAGTTACCTCTCTCTCTCTCTCTCTCTCTCTCTCTCTCTCTCTCTCTCTCTCTCTCTCTCTCTCTCTCTCTCTCTCTCTCTCTCTCTCTCTCTCTCTCTCTCTCTCTCTTCTCTCTCCTCTCTCTTCTCCTCTCTCTCTCTCTCTTCCTCCTCTCTTCTCTCTCTCTTTCTCCCCCTCTCTCCCTCTCTTCTCTCTCCTCTTCTCTCTCTCTCTCTCTTCTCTCTCTCCTCTTCTCTTCTTCTCTCTCTCTCTCTCTCTCTCTCTCTCTCTCTCTCTCTCTCTCTCTCTCTCTCTCTCTCTCTCTCTCTCTCCTCTCTCTCTCTCTCCTCTCTCTCTCTCTCTCTCTCTCTCTCTCTCTCTCTCTCTCTCTCTCTCTCTCTCTCTCTCTCTCTCTCTCCTCTCTCTCTCTCTCTCTCTCTCTCTCTCTCTCTCTCTCTCTTCTCTCTGTCTCTCTCTCTCTCTCTCTCTCTCTCTCTCTCTCTCTCTCTCTCTCTCTCTCTCTCTCTCTCTCTCTCTCTCTCTCTCTCTCTCTCTCTCTCTTCTCTCTCTCTCCTCTCTCTCTCTCTCTCTCTCTCTCTCTCTCTTTTCTCTCTCTCTCTCTCTCTCTCTCTCTCTCTCTCTCTCTCTCTCTCTCTCTCTTCTCTCTCTCTCTCTCTCTCTCTCTCTCTCTCTCTCTCTCTCTCTCTCTCTCTCTCTCTCTCTCTCTCTCTCTCTCTCTCTCTCTCTCTCTCTCTCCTCTCTCTCTCTCTCTCTCTCTCTCTCTCTCTCTCTCTCTTTTGCCTCGCCAGCTGAGTTTGTTTGTAAACAAAAAACGGGGTTTTTGCGTTCCATTTGTGACACGCGAACCTAGAACCAGGAACTGAACCCAACCCTGAACTGAAAGAACTGGTTCCTGAAACTTGGGCACAAATGGAAGAGGCCTTATCTGACAACCCTGATGTTACAGTGAACCAGTGTTTCCAATTGCAAGGAAATGTCCTGATTTCAAGGAAATTTAGGCCTGAGAAGGAAATTTCTAAGGAAACCCAAAATCTAAGGAAATCATTGCGAATCATTGCAAAATCTAAGGATACATTGCATATGGTGTATCTATTTCCAGGGTTTTTTCTATGAATGTTGGTAGAAAAACCCCTGGTAATAGATACACCATACGCAATGTATCGCTGAAAAGATCAGAAGGTGAAAAAGATCTTGGAGTGAGGGTGAGCCCAGACCTCCGACCTAGGAAACAATGTATTGAGGCTAGAAGTAGAGCTAATAGAGTGTTAGGATTCATTACCAGAAGTGTTAAAAGTAGAAGTGCGGAAGTTTTTCTAAAGCTTTATTTGGCTCTAGTCAGACCTCACCTAGACTATGCGGTTCAGTTTTGGTCTCCATATTACAGGATGGATATAGCCTTGTTAGAAACAGTGCAGAGAAGGATTACCAAAAAGATACAAGGGATGCGTACTTTAGTTATGAGAAGAGATTGAAGCTACAATATTAAAGTTACACTCACTCGAGAGACGCAGAGTAAGGGGCGATCTGATAGAAGTTTTTAAGTGGATAAAGGGATTTAATAAAGGAGAGGTAGGAAAAGTTCTTACGGCTAGTAACCAGGGTAGAACAAGAAGTAACTGATTCAAGTTGGAAAAGCGTAGATTTAAAGAAAGCGATAAAAAGAAATAAGGAAAAACTGGTTCACAAATAGGGTGGTGAATGACTGGAATGGACTCAGTAGACATGAAGTTAGTGCGAAGTCATTAGGGAGCTTTAAAGAGGGGCTGGATAGGTTCATGGATGGGGATGAAAGGTGGATGTAGGTAGTGTTAGGTAACAGGAACTACCACGTGTAGGTCTCCCAGCCTCTTGTAGCTTCCTTATTTTCTTATGTTCCTATGTTAAATCCTAAGGAAAAACATTTTTTACGACATGTTAAAATTTGTGTGTATTTAAACTGTATTTACAATTGTATTTAAATACAATTGATGTATTTAGTATTTAGTATTTAAATACATTCGTAAAATGTATTTAGTATTTAGTTTTTAAATACATTTCTCCCATGTATCTAGTATTTAGTATTTAAATACATTCAATGTATTTAGTGCCCAGCTCTGCATGTAGTGAAATAAACATACTAAGCTAAAAGCTGTATGGCCTATGACCTTGGAAGGACCAGAGTCGGCGAAGAGTATGGGATTACTGTATAGTAACGTCTGATCCTACACACAGGTATGACTGAGAGATGTATGTGAATACCACGCAAATAGACACAACATAACAAATACTCTCTCTTCACACCAGCTTTCGGGTTAGCCGAGGACCGCGCTATGATGCATATGTCGGGACGAGGCATACCAAATATTTCAACATATAGGTACCATATGTGCGACGGAATCTACTCCTATTAAGTGTGATTTATATTTACACATCAAGATGTTCCTATAGAGTCCAAAATTGGACCAAAATCTTAATGACGTACCAGTACGTCACCCGCCCAGCTCGCCCACCCTACTCACGACGTCACACGTCGTGTAGGGGTTAAGATCCTTCGTAGTAATGCTTTTTTGCCCTTTCTGGCCTAGATCCTTGGAAGGCTTACGGTCCTGACGGAGTCCCTCCTATTGTTCTCAAAAACTGTGCTTCTGTGCTTGCACCCTGCCTGGTCAAACTTTCACATCTTTGTCTATCTACTTCCATCTTTCCTTCTTGCTGGAAGTTTGCTCACATCCAACCTCTTCCTAAGAAGGGTGACCATTCTAATCCTTTCATCCTATAGCCTTTGACTTCCTCCCTTTCTAAAGTTTTTAAATCTATACTAAATAACAAGATTCTTAAGGATCTATTTGCTCACAATCTTCTATATGATCGTCAGTACGGTTTCCGTAAAGAGCGATCTACTGGCGATCTTCTAGCTTTCCTAACTAAATCTAGGTCATCCTCTTTAGGGGTTTCGGTGAAACTTTTGCTGCTGCCCTTGACATATCAAAAGCTTTTGATAGAGTCTGGCACAAATCTATAATATCCCAATACCTCATTCGCTTTATATCTTCTCTCTGTACATTAATCTTAAGTTTCTTTTCAAACCGATATATTGCAGCTACTGTAGACGGACATTGTTGTTCTCCTAAGTCTATCAATAGTGGTGTTCCTCAGGGTTCTGTCCTACCACCTACTCTCTTTCTATTATTCATTAATGATCTTTTAAGTCTAACTCAAAGCCCTATCCACTCCTATGCTGATGATTCTACCCTGCATTTTTCAACGTCGTTTATTAGACGTCCAACTCAACAGGAACTAAGTGATTCACGGAGAGATACCACCGAGCGCCTAATTTCTGGTATTCCTATAATTTCTGATTGGGACAAAGCAAACCTTGTTTTGTTCAATGCCTCAAAAACACAAATTTTTCACCTATCTACTCGACAAAGCCTACAGATAACTATCCCCTTTTCTTCAATGACATTCAACTATCTCCTTCTTCTACAATGAACATTCTTGGACTATCCTTTACTAAAAATCTGAACTAGAAATCTCACATCTCATTTCTTGCTAAAACAGCTTCTAAGAAGTTAGGTGTCCTGTGGCTTCTGCGTCCAATTTTTTCTCCCTCCCAATTGCTTGCTCTGTACAGGGGCCTTATCCGCCCATGTACGTATGGAGATGTCTCACATGTTTTGGGGGGATCCACTCATACAGCTCTCCTAAACAGGGTTGAATCAAAAGCTTTTCGTCTCATCAACTCCCCTCCTCTGACTGACAGTCTTCAATCTATACATCACCGCCGCAATGTTGCTTATCTTGCTATCTTCTACCGCTATTTGCATGCTCACTGCTCTTCTGAACTTTCTAACTGCACGCCTCTCCCCCTCCCGCGGCCTTCCTGTACAAGACTTTCTACTCATTATCATCCCTATTCTGTCCATCTTCCTAATGCAAGAGTTTATCAGTATCTCTGCTTCCATGTCAGAGACCCATCTCTTTGTGCAGATCGCATAACTGAGGTCATAGTCTCTGGCATGGAGGCGTACATTCCACACACTTTCTCTAATCCTAAAGCCGTCAACCTTGGTTTAACTCTGCTTGTTCTCATGCTGTCCAAGATAGAGAGGCGGCTCACAGACGGTACCGTAACCATCCATCTCCTGAAACTCATGCCCTTTATATTTCTGCCCGTAATCATGCCAATTATTTACTTCAACTTACCAAAAAATCCTTCATTCATAAAAAAAAATGTCAAAATCTTTGTGAATCGATTTCCTCTCGTGATTTCTGGCATCTAGCTAATAACATCTCTAACAATTTTTCTTCTTCATCTTTCCCTCCTATGCTTCACCCAGACGGCTCCACAGCTGTCTCATCTATTTATAAAGCTGAAATCTTTGCTCAAACCTTTGCTAAAAATTCCACTCTGGTTGATGAAGGGCTTGTTCCACCTTTTCCTCCACCCTCTGACTATATTATGCCTGTTATTAAGATCCTTCGTAATGATGTTTTCTTTGCCCTTTCTGGCCTAGATCCTCGGAAGGCTTACAGTCCTGACGGAGTCCCTCCTATTGTTCTCAAAAACTGTGCTTCTGTGCTTGCACCCTGCCTGGTCAAACTTTTCCGTCTTTGTCTATCTACTTCCACCTTTTCTTATTGCTGGAAGTTTGCTCACATCCAACCTGTTTCTAAGAAGGGTGACCGTTCTAATCCTTCAAACCACCGTCTTATATCTTTGACTTCCTGCCTTTCTAAAGCTTTTGAATCTATACTTAATAAGAAGATTCTTAAGCATCTATCTGCTCACAATCTTCTATCTGATCGTCAGTACGGTTTCCGTAAAGGGCGCTCTACTGGCGATCTTCTAGCTTTCCTATCTGAATCTTGGTCATCCTCCTTCAGGGGTTTCGGTGAAACTTTTGCTGTTGCCCTTGGCATATCAAAAGCTTTTGATAGAGTCTGACACAAATCTTTAATTTCCAAACTACCCTCATTCGGTTTTTATCTTTCTCTCTGTACCATCATCTTAAGTTTCCTTTCAAACCGTTATATTGCAGCTACTGTAGACGGACATTGTTCTTATCCTAAATCTATTAATAGTGGTGTTCCCCAGGGTTCTGTCCTATCACCCACTCTCTTTCTAGTACCAAAACTGCTAGTACAAAAAGCTTTAGAAATTATTCTAAAGCCTTATCTGGCTCTAGTCAGGCCTCACCTAGACTATGCGGTTCAGTTTTGGTCTCCATATTACAGGATGGATATAGCCTTGTTAGAATCAGTGCAGAGAAGGATGACCAAAACTATTCATGGGATGCGTAACTTTAGTTATGAGAAGAGATTGAAGCTATAAAAGTTACACTCACTCGAGAGATGCAGAGTAAGGAGCGATCTGATAGAAGTTTTTAAGTGGATAAAGGGATTTAATAAAGGAGAGGTAGGAAAAGTTCTTACGACTATTAACCATGGTAGAACAAGAAGTAACGGATTCAAGCTGGAAAAGCGTAGATTTAAAAAAAAAAAATAGTGAAAAACTGGTTCACAAATAGGGTAGTGAATTATTGGAATGGACTCAGTAGACAGGTAGTTAGTGCGGAGTCATTAGGGAGCTTTAAAGAGGGACTGGATAGGTTCATGGATGGGGATGAAAGGTGGATGTAGGTAGTGTTAGGTAACAGGAACTACCATGTGTAAGCCGTACTGCCTCTTGTAGCCTCCTTATTTTCTTATGTTCATATGTTCTAGTATTCATTAATGATCTTTTAAGTCTAACTCAAAGCCCTATCCACTCCTACGCTTATGATTCTACCCTGCATTTTTCAACGTCGTTTATTAGACGTCCAACTCAACAGGAACTAAGTGATTCACGGAGATATGCCCTGAGCGCGCTAACTTCTGATCTTTCTATAATTTCTGACTGGGGTAAAGCAAACCTTGTTTTGTTCTATGCCTCAAAAACCCAATTTCTTCACCTATCTACTCGACAAAACCTATCAGATAACTATCCCCTCTTCTTCAATGACACTCAACTATATCCTTCTTCTACAATGAACTTTCTTGGACTATCCTTTACTAAAAATCTGAACTGGAAATCTCACATCTCATCTCTTGCTAAAACAGCTTCTACGTAAGAAGTTAGGTGTCCTGTGACGTCTGCGTCCTTTTTTTTTCTCCCTCCCAACTGCTTGCTCTCTACAGGGGCCTTATCCGCCCATGTATGGAGTATGTCTCTCATGTTTCGGGATGATCCACTCATACAGCTCTCCTAAACAGGGTTGAGTCAAAAGCTTTTCGTCTCATCAACCAATTTCGTCATCCTCTGACTGACTGTCTTCAATCTTTAAATCACCGCCGCAATGTTGCTTCTCTTGCTATCTTCTACCGTTATTTTCATGCTCACTGCTCTTCTGAACTTGCTAACTGCATGCCTCCCCCCCTCCCGCGACCTCGCTGCACAAGACTCATTCTCATCCCTATTCTGTCCATTTTCTTGACGCCAGAGTTAATTAGTATCTTTACTCTTTCATCCCTTTCACTGGTAAACTCTAGAACTCTCTTCCTGTTTCTATTTTTCAACCTTCCTACGACTTAAATTTTTTCAAGAGAAGAGTGACAAGACACCTCCCGAATTAAATTGGCCCACCCCTCTTTCTTTATTCTCTTTCTGTCTTATGTATAGGGACTGATAACTAAGCGGGCTTTGTGTTACCTATTTGTTTGTGCCCTTGGCCAGTCCTTTGTGATGTAAAAAAGAAAATTTAAATAAAATAAATAGCGAAGTACGTTGTTGTACTCAAGATCCCATCGCCTTCGCCCAGATTGAGCCAGTTTTATTTTATGCAATCTTTCAAGAAAAGAACTTGATCGGGTTCACTTGACATTTTTCTGCGAGAACGTGATATGCTTTCTTTGGAACTTGCAGACCTGCATCTGCGTTATCATCAACAAGCTTCGGGAGTTTGTCTAGATGATTAATAAATCGCTTTTAGCACTCCCTGTGGTACCCATGGTTGTCCTGCAACACATCTGGGATAAGAGTGCATACAGTCTCTTCGTTCTGTGGAATCGACGGGAGTTCGAAGTCATCGTGCTTTGATATCACATATTTCTGTGAATCTCTGTTCAGGGTCTTTGATATCTTTGATAAGCGTAAGTCTGCCAGGATCTTTGACATCAGCATGAAGTATGCACACTAGAATTCGTGGTTGTTTTGGGCATGGGTCACTTGTACTACAGTCACTCGGACTAGATTTTGCCTTGGCTTTTGGCATGGTGGAAAGCTGCGTTAGAATGTAATGAAGCACAAGAGTTATATACTATACAATAGATATCTTAACACCAGTACGCCTTCTACAATGGTTGCTCACCTGAAAATGAAGAGAACACTTTGTAGGTGTGAGTTGCCTTTAAGATAATAGCAGATATAGAACAAGAGAGAAGGACATACAGACATACACATACAGACAGACAGACACGGTAACAGGGAAGAGAGCATGCCTGAAAATTATAATTATATGTCATGAAGATATTCAAAAGTAGCGCTTTATATGAATGTATAAGATGCATCCCTTATGTTATGCAGGTGTGCATTAGTTATAAGGAATGTCCTAATTGTGCGTATTTTGGTTTATATGGATTCCGTGTCCACGAAAACCTAGGTATAGACCCCAAAATGAACAACCTTGGTTAATTTAGTCCGAAGTTATGCAATTTTAATGAAGAATCGTCTAAATTTGCGTCTAAATATTTATTTAACATTTTTTACAAGTAGGCAATATATCGATACTACACAATAAGCAGCAAAATGTAACATATAACATATGTTGTAGACAGAGCTGGGCACTAAATACATTGAATGTATTTAAATACTAAATACTAAATACATGGGGGAAATGTATTCAAATACTAAATACTAAATATATTTAACGAATGTATTTAAATACTAAATACTAAATACATCAATTGTATTTGAATACATTTGTAAATGCATCTTAAATGCGCACAAATTTTAACATGTCCGAAAAAGAATGAATTTCCTTAGGATTAAGAACATAAGAAAATAAGGAAGCTACAAGAGGCCGTGAGGCCTACACGTGGTAGTTCCTGTTACCTAACACTACCTACATCAACCTTTCATCCCCATTCATGAACCTATCCAGCCCCTCTTTAAAGCTCCCTAATGACTCCGCACTAACTACCTGTCTACTGAGTCCATTCCAGTCATTCATCACCGTATTTGTGAACCAGTTTTTCCCTATTTCTTTTTAAAATCTACGCTTTTCCAGCTTGAATCGTTACTTCTTGTTCTACCATGGTTAATAGCCGTAAGAACTTTTCCTACCTCTCCTTTATTAAATTCCTTTATCCACTTAAAAACTTCTATCAGATCGCCCCTTACTCTGCGTCTCTCGAGTGAGTGTAACTTTAATAGCTCCAATCTCTTCTCATAAATAAAGTTACGTATCCCTTGAATCATTTTGGTCATCCTTCTCTGTACTGATTCTAACAAGGCTATATCCATCCTGTAATATGGAGACCAAAACTGAACCGCATAGTCTAGGTGAGGTCTGACTAGAGCCAAATAAAGCTCTAGAATAACTTCCGCACTTCTACTTTTAACACTTCTGGTAATGAATCCTAACACTCTATTAGGTCTATTTCTAGCCTTAATACATTGTTTCCTAGCTCGGAGGTCTGGGCTCACCCTCACTCCAAGATCTTTTTCACCTTCTGAACTTTTCAGCGATACATTGCGTATGGTGTATCTATTACCAGGGTTTTTTCTACCAACATTCATAGAAAAAACCCTGGTAATAGATACACCATACGCAATGTATCCTTAGATTTTGCAATGATTCGCTATGATTTCCTTAGATTTTGTGTTTCCTTAGAAATTTCCTTCTCAGGCCTAAATTTCCTTGAAATCAGAACATTTCCTTGCCAGTGGAAACACTGGTTCACTGTAACATCAGGGTTGCCATATAGTTGGGCGGGTTTATGGCCAATTAACTGATAAAAAAGTATTGACATTTTTATATTAAATGTATTTAAATACAATGTATTTAATACTCATAAAGTTAAAATGTATTTAAATACATGAAACCAATGTATTTAAAATACTTCTAAAACACAAATGTATTTAAATACGTATTTATAAATACAAATTGTATTTAAATACAATTGTATTTAAATACAATTGTATTTAAATACAATTGTATTTAAATACTGCCCACAGTGCCCAGCTCTGGTTGTAGATAGATGAGCCAAATATGGCTCTACCTCAAAATTCGAGATTTCGCGGGGCTTCCGTTTTGAAAGACGGCCCGAAAACCTATTTTTGCAATGGATATGCAACCGGAGACATATATAATGTTTAATAGTATTATAAAACTTCAAAAAAGTTGGTTTTGGAGGATCATGGGGGGGTTGCAAAGGGAGCCCCTGTACATGCCCGACTAAGTGTGCCGTTTGCGTTGTACAGATTAGAGGTATTTAAATTTATAGTAACTGAAAGTTATCATTCTTATCATGTTAACAGTTGTTGGTTTAGAAGGAATTTTCATGTGATGGAAATTAATCCCATCTCAATGTTGTACTTGGATGAATAAAGTATGGAAATATAGGCTTAAGAGATATATTAAATGTCGAAAATTGCGTTACTATGCATTGCATCATAATTATGAAC
Source organism: Chionoecetes opilio (assembly GCA_016584305.1). Taxonomy (NCBI): domain Eukaryota; kingdom Metazoa; phylum Arthropoda; class Malacostraca; order Decapoda; family Majidae; genus Chionoecetes; species Chionoecetes opilio. The sequence goes on along the minus strand of JACEEZ010004214.1, from coordinate 652,219 downwards.
CTCACTTCATGCTGGAGAGACTGAGCTCACCACCAACTAAAGTAATAGGGTGGAGAATAAAATAAGGGGATACGAAAGTAGTGGTTGCGGTGGGATGCAGTGCAATTGCAATTGATAGATAAATTTTTATCTGATCTTGAGTTGCAAAATTATTACAAACCAAAATTGCCAATGAGACGAGTTACAGTTCGCCATGCTACGGGAAAGATGAGATAGCCGAAGTTATAACAGAAAATTTCCGCAACAACTTCGCTAGGGTCAATTGCCTTATTTATTTATGTGGTTGGGGCATAGACTCCTTTGAAGAAGGACTGGAACGACACGACCTCGTCCTCATGTCCTCATGAAAGTTCATGTCCTCAATGTAAGTGACAAAGAAAAGACTGGGATGCCTCAGGAGGCAAGAAAAGCTCTCCAACTAGCGATAGCTCTCCAACTAGTGATAGACACAGACATAGTTGTAATAGACATAGGGTTGTGATATGCATATAATGTTTATGTAATAAGATATATGATAATAAATATCAAATTTTGACAGCTCTACAAACTTGCCTCTTATTACCACCAGCCCTCGCACCGTTTGTGAGTTAGACACAAAAAACGGGCAAAAATTACAACATTTCACTAATGTGACCTTGAAATATGACCTTTTGACCTTGAAGATGACCCCAGGTGGTGTTGAAAATGGCGCTTGTGAACTTGCCGTCCTCCAAAACCCCTATTTGGACCCCGAGATCGTGTCTCTAGCCCTTCTAGAAGTCATTTTAGCCCAGGACTCAAGTTAATCCTTCAGACTCAAGTTACAAACCCCGAGCATGGGAGGTTCCAGTCCTTCTTTAAAGGAGTCTATGGGTTGGGGAGATAGAAGTGCCTCTGCTCCTTACCTTAGATGTGTTACAAACACTCACGTATGGATAGCAGACCTAGAGAGCCGAACACAGAATAACTAGGACGAGAATGGCAGAGTAGAGGTACCTAAACAATATGCCATCGATAGCACTTTCCCTCATATCACTCACTGCGCACCCAAACGCAGAATGACTGGAATAGGGTTAAAGAAGATTTCCTATAAATTCATCCTAAGGAGCGATCTCTTCCTAGCTTGATGGGTGGAATTATCCACAGTCTCGCGACAGACAGGGGAGACACTTACTGAGCTTTATAGACTAGATCGAGGGGTTGGTCGCTCAGCTTGAACAGCTTAATCATGCAGGAAAGGAGGTGTATGAGGACATTTTTGTATCTATATTCTTAAATACACTCCCTAAGGATTTTGTATACCTCCAACAGGAGACTGAAAAGCCACTTTTAGTGTATACAAATGCCTTAAAATATGTTGCCCAACATCCAAAACTTCAGCTAACGGATGTAGTGGTCAGGAAAGAGTCTAGATAAAAGTAACAGTAAACTATGTTGTTACAAATCAGCCAGCAACTGAAACGTATCCAGCCCCTGCAGTTAGAAATCGTTGTAAACGATGTGGCACGACAAATACCATCACCAAAAACTGTTACTCTACAGAATACTACAATTGCCATATGATTGGACACCCTGCCAGATATTGTCAGACAAGGCCCGTATACTAGCACAGGAGGTCCATGGTCACTTGTTTCACTTGCGGAATGGCCGGTTATACCAATAGAGATTGTAGAAATGGCCCATGGAATTAGAAAAAATCGCCGATGCGCTGGTCATCGCAGCAGTAGACACAACGACAGGGCAAATATTTATTGAGGTTAACTTAAGTGCAAGTAACGGTCAGGAACAATTAACATTATTTGACACTGGTGCAGGCATTTCAATTATAAGGGCTGATTTAAAATAATGTATAGGTCATAGACACATTGTATCAGATTCAAGTATAGTTCGTAACGCCAGTGGGGATGTTATGTCGACAAAAGGAAGAACACAGCTGACACTAACGATCGGAGACTGGACATACACGCACACCTTCGTAATTAACAAATAAACAGGGTTACCAGCGAAATTGTTTCTAGCTGGGACTTCATTATGAAGTATGATGTGAGCCTTCAGACAAAACCCTTATCTATATCCATTGATGGAAGCAGAGTAATTTCGGTAGAATTACACACACAGTTGGCCATGCAGATAAATGAAGAAAAATATCGCAAATATAAGAAATTTATGATCATAGCAACTAAAAATGTTCCGTGCCTAAGAGAACAGTGATGAATGGAGGAAGTATAGGATGTATTGAAAAAGAAACAAATTTAGTTACCCCTGGACAGGTATCGCTTGGGCAAAAGTTGGCGAGCCCTTGCACGGAAAACGCGTTTTTTTCCTTTTGCGCCAATCACGTCATAGGGGAGGCGGAGCTCGACTGCGACTAATCAGTGTGGTGCTAGCCACTGTTGAGGGAGGAAGGGTAGCTCGGTCCTCCGCTTTCATCCTCTAGAATCGGACTATCTAACCCCACATTTGGCACCACGGTACTGTGAAAGTAGGTTTGCTTGTTTTTCATTAATTTTACATTCCTTGCTCTATAAGCCTATGTATTTGAGATACGCTTTTAACACTTATAGACAAGTTAGCCAGATAAATTATCTAGCCAATCCTACCAGTAGAGAATGATGTCGTTGAAATTGATGACTGTTTTGAAGACGAAGAGGAGGTGGTGTCAGCCTGTCAAGAGGCCTTCCCTCAGGTTGCGTCACCCCCACCGGGGTTGGGGGTGACGTGAAACACATGTGTGAAAACACATTCTGATTTACTTTTTTTGGGCATGGGGCTCTTTTTAGATAGTGAGGGAACATTGATGCTGGTTTTCAGCCAGAACATAGTAAATGTAATTACCGTCTGATTTTTTCAAAATTGGGTATAATTTTTTGGGGTGCAAAAAAAATGGTGTTTTTGTTTTCTTTATAGTTATGTATGTATGAGGTGTCAGGCACCAGCAATATCAACACAGTGAGGCACAGACATCCATCTTGAAGCTGGCATTGGCCCAATGCCTTAAATTAGAGGAAGTGTTTTATCTTTATTTTTTTTCATTAGTCACTAAAAATAGTTATTTTTTTGAAGAAATTGGAATAAATATTTTGTAGCACTCAAGTTTCATTAGCCTCCTACCTAATATTAAAAGATAATTACATTATTTTTTAAGCGTAAAATGAGATTCATATCTTTAATGGGTTGTTGTTGTTTTTTTTAAACCGCCGGGGACATATGTGGCATAGGCATACCAATGAAGGTCATGAAATATAGCGATACCTGTCCAGGGTAATTAATAGAGATACTGACATTTGTTTAGCCAGTGGCCGGAAATGCCGGAGCTCATGAGCTATGTCCAGGCTTGGTTACACTTGGTTACACAGAGAAATAATTAGAAAAAAAAGTCAAATTTATCGTACAATATATAAATATCTCCCAGGAAAATATCAAAGTGGAACCTGGAGAAACCTTAGAATTAGTGCAGAAGTGCACTATGGAAGAGATACAAAATAAGGAAAATCAGCCGGAGGTTGTTACGGTGATTACCGATGATAATAGAGAAGAAAGATAGAGAGGCATTTTCTAGACTGTAGATAATTATGTTTCCAAAGTACAGTGAAGAGAAAATATTAAAATTAAAATAAATGTAAAAAATTGATAAGAAAAAAGCTTGCGGCATTTGCAAATAAAGATGATCAACCCCATATTATTACCACACAATGAAATTGCAGTCCGAGCCTAAACCTATCTTATTAGTTATCTAGTATCTTATCGGTTATCTGATCTTAGTTTGCTTTCATGAGCGAGTAAAACAACAAATGCAAACAATAGCCTAACATGGATTAATCAGACCCTCGAAATCGGCTTTCCATTCACCATTAGTTCGAGAAGTAAAAAAAGACGGGAAAATTCGCATATGTATGGGTTTTAGAAATTTAAATAATCATAATAAATTAGTCTTTTCCGCTTTCCTAAATAAATACTATTCTCCAGAGTTCGAGCAGAGGAAATATTTGTTCATGTTTATATCTAAAGCAGGGTATCATCAAATACCCCTTGCTGAATAAAGTTGTTTCATCTTGAAAAGCTGAAGGACTTGACATGTGCCCGTGGGTATGCAGTGGCAGTATCAAATCGGTTTGATGTGGTCGGTGCCCTCGAGGACCCTGTAGAACTGTGAGATACCTTCAAACGTGAATCTCTCCAGGCTGTCGGCCAAGGAGTGTATTGGGGAGCACCCGAGGTCAAGGCGTGGTTTTGTCTCGACGGAGACGGTGGAGAATATCGAGGAGAGTCGCGCTGCCTGGCGTGCTGGGAACCAGGACCAGCACAGGGCTCTGTCACGCAGGACTAGAACCCTCCTGGGGAGAGACAAGGAGAGGTAGGTCAGGAGTCTCGCTGATGATGTCGAGGGCCATTTGAACGCTAATGACCTCCGACCCGCCTACCGAGCCCTGAAGAAGCTCCGTTCTAAGTCTCCATCTCGGGCGAGTGTTATTCGATCAGCAGATGGGCGCCTCGTGTCGGACATAGATGGGCAGATGGCTCGTTGGGCTGAGTACTTTGGGCAGTTGTTCACGGTGGACCCACCAATTAAGCAGCTTCACACCACTGGATTACGGGCAGTGGATGCTGATCTTCCCGTTGACGAAACCGCACCCTCTCTTGACGAAGTCAGAAAGGCTGTAGCAAAGTTGTGGGGTGAAAAGGGAGCTAGTGTATGTAATATCAGTGCGGAGCTCCTCAAAGCTGGGGGTGGGGCCATGATCCGCGGGTTGCATGCTGTCCTGACTGCCGTGCGGCAATCAGTTACCATTCCTCTTGACTGGAAAAGGGGGCTGGACGTCCCTATCTGGAAAGGGAAAAGGGACCGTCAGGACAGCAACAATTACCGCGGTTTTACAATGCTCAGCGTGCCAGGCAAGGTGCTTGCCCATCTATTGCTGACACGGATCCGCAATCATCTGCTGAGGCATCAGAGACCTCAGCAGTCTGGGTTCACGCTTGGTAAGTCAACAACGGACCGTATCCTAGCGCTTCGTGTCCTGATGGAACGCCGACGTAGGTTTCGACAGGGGATGCTTGCAGCCTATGTTGATCTCAAGAAGGCGTTTGACTCAGTGCATCGTGAGTCACTCTGGGATCTTCTGCGACTTCCCGGGATTCCTGCAAGGACTATTGGTTTGATGACTGGTCTGTACTCTGGGACTGAGAGTGCTGTAAAGTGTGGGGGAGGTGTATCCAGCTTTTTTCCTGTTAACACAGAAGTGAGGCAAGGGTGCGTCCATGCCCCATCACTTTTCAACACTTGTATGGACTGGGTATTGGGCAAAGTAATAGATCAAAGTGATTGTGTTTTAAATAATTATAATAAATTAGTCTCTTCCCCCCCGGTGTATGCCCCCAATGATTGATTGATTGAAGAAAGTAAATCATTCACAGCATTCATTGCCCTAGGCCCTAGGAGAATATTGAGAGCATAATGTTTTACCATGGGTCTTAAATATTCTCCGGCCGTCTTTAGCAGAATCATCACAGAGGTTCTTTAGTGACATGTATTTTTTCTCTCTTTTTTTACATCACAAAGGACTGGCCAAAGGCAAAAAAAAAGAGGTATCTAAAAGTCAACTTAGTTGCCTATCCTTATAAATAAGACTGTAAGAAAATAAAGAAAGGAGGTTGGGCCAATTTAGTACTGGAGGTGTCTTGTCACTCCTCTCTTGAAAAGATTTAAGTCGTAGGAAGGTAGAAAAATAGAAACAGGAAGAGAATTCCAGAGTTTACCAGTGAAATGGATGAAAAAGTAAAGAGACTGATTAACTATTGCATATAGAACATGGACAGAATAGGGATGAGAATGTGTAAAAAGTCTTGTGCAAAGAAGTCAAGCAATTAGCATGTTTAGAAGAACAGTGAGCATGAAAATAATGATAAAAGATAGCAAGGGAAGCAACATTGCGGCGGTGATTTAAAAATTGAAGACAGTCAGTGGGAGGAGGGGAGTTTATGAGACGAAAAACTTTTGACTCAACCCTGTTTATGAGAGTTGTACGAGTGCATCCCCACAATCATGTGAGACATACTCCATACATGGGCGGATAAGGCATCTGTGCAGAGAAAGCAGCTGGAAGGGAGAAAAAATTGAAGCAGAAGCCACAGGCACCAAACTTCCTAGCAGCTATTTTAGCGAGAGATGAGATGTGAGATCTCCAGTTTAGATTTTTTCCAGTTTATCCAGTTCAGAAGATGGACTGAATATGGATGCGAATGAGTAGACAGTCTTGTGCAGTGAGGCCGCAGGAAGGGGGGGAGACATACAATTAGCAAGTACAGAAGAGCAGTGAGCATGCAAATAACGGTAGAAGATAGCAAAATAAGCATGATGGATTGCGGCATGATTTAAAGATTAAAGACAGTCAGTCAGAGATGGGCAGTTGAGGAGACGAAAAGTTTTTGACTCAATCCTGTTTAGGAAATCTGCATGATTGGATCCCCCCAAACATGTGAGATGGGCGGAACAGTGAGAAACATACATGGGCAGATAAAGCCCCTGTATAGAGCAAGCAAGTGGGAGGGAGAAAAATAGGACGCAGACGCCAAAGGACACCTAACTTCTTAGAAGCTGTTTTAGCAAAAGATGAGATGTGAGATTTCCTGTTCAGATTTTTAGTAAAGGATAGTCCAAGAATGTTCATTGTGAAAGAGGGAGACAGTTGAGTTTCATTGAAGAAAAGGAGATAGTTGTGTGGTAGGTTTTGTCGAGTAGACAGATGCAAAAATTGTGTTTTATGAGACATTGAACAAAACAAGGTTTGCTTTGCCTAAATCAGAAATTATAGAAAAGGTCAGAAGTTTAGCGCTCTGTGGCATCTCTTCGTGAATCATTTAGTTCCTGTTGAGATGGATATTTAATGAACGACGTTGAAAAATGCTGGGCTGAATCATCAGCGTAGGAGTGGATAGGGCTTTAAGTTAGACTTCATTAATGACGATCATTAATGAATAATAAAAAGAGAGTGGGTGATAGGACAGAACCCTGAGGAACACCACTATTGATAGACTTAGTAGAAGAACAATGACCGTCTACAGTAGCTGAAATATAACTGTTTGAAAGGAAACTTAAGATGAAGGTGCAGAGAGAAGGATAGAAACCACGAGGGTAGTTTGGAAATTAATCATTTGTGCCAGACTCTATCTAAGGCTTTTGATATGTCAAGGGCAATACTAAACGTTTCACCAAAACACCTAAGGGAGGATGACCAAGATTCAATTAGGAAAACTAGAAGATCGCCAGTAGATCGCTCTTTACTGAATAATGGACTACAAGGACTGACGATCAGATAGAAGATTCTGAGAAGATAGATGCTTAATAATCTTCTTATTAAGTATAGACTTTAAAAAATGTAGTATGGCAGGAAGTCAAAGCTATAGGATGGTAGTTTAAAGGATTAGAACGGTCACCTTTCTTAGGAACAGGTTGAATGTGAGCAAACTTCCAGCAAGAAGGAAAGGTGGAAGTAGATAGACATAGACGGAAAAGTTTGACCAGGCAAGGTGCAAGCACAGAAGCACAGTTTTTGAGAACAATAGGAGGGGCTCCGTCTGGATCGTAATCCTTCCGAAGATCTAGGCCAGGAAGGGCAAATAAAACCTTATTACAAGGGATCGAAATAACAAACATAATATAATCAGAGGATTTAGGAGGAGAAACAACCCCTTCATCAACCAGAGGTGAATTTTCGGCAAAGATTTGAGTAAAGACTTCAGCTTTAGAGTTAAACAATTGCTTGTGGGCCCTTCGGACCCATGTATTGATGTTTATAGTAGTAGTAAATATAAGACAATAACATGAGTGCAAACTCCAATCACATTGCTGTTGCAATCAAGCTGTCATTGGTCACTGGTCAAAGTGCCTCAGGATAGACCACGTTCCGTGTGATTCCACGGGGTGCCAACACTTCGACGGCATCAGCACAGCCAACCCTTGACAGGCTGACGTAGAGTTGACCGTGCGTGGAGTATATTAGAATATCGACCACACCCACACACACACACACACACACACACACACACACACACACACACACACACACACACACACACACACACGCACACACACATACACGCACACACACACACACGCACGCACGCACGCACGCGCACACACATGCACACACACACACACATACATACATGCATGCACACACACATACACACACACTAACACACGCACACAAACGGTAAGTCCATGAGTCTACTAAGTTACTGAAATGCGGCAAGGCGTAACTGTAGAGTTTCTTCCTGTAATCTAATACCCTTAAAAGTGTTTTTAGCCCAAAAACCCCCTTCAAAATGATTCAATCGACATGGGACCAAGCCGCTTACTACCTACGATTTATTTGCGATAATTGTAGCCTACTCTCATCAAAATTGAATTCACAGTTTCGGCTACCCAAAACAGACAGACAGACAGACACACGGCTACTCCTATATGATATTAGATGAGACAACTGTGGGGTGAAGACATCGGGGTGAAGCAAAGGAAGGAAGGATGAAGAAAAAAATTGTTAGAGGTTTTATTAGCTAGAAGTCAAAACCATGACAAGAGTTTGATTTAGAAAGATTTTGACATTTTTTATGCATGAAGGAGTTTTTGCTAAATTGAAGAAAAAAATATTTGGCATGATTACGGGCAGAAATATAATGGGCATGAGTTTCAGGAGATGGATGGTTACGGTATCGTCTGTGAGCCGCCTCTCTATCTTGAACAGCATGAGAACAAGCAGAGTTAAACCAAGGTTGATGGGCTTTAGGATTAGAGAAAGTGTATGGAATGTACGCCTCCATGCCAGAGACAATGACCTCAGTTATGCGCCCTGCACAAAAAGCTGAATCTCTGACATGGAAGCGATAACCATTCCATGGAAAATCAAAGTAGGACTGCCTAAGGACCTCCCACTTAACTGAGTTGAAATGCCAGAAGCACCTCCGTTTAGGTGGGTCCCAGGGCGGTACCATAGCGATAGGACAGGTTACAGAAATAAGTTTGTGATCGGAGGAACCCAACGAAGAGAGTTTCACAGAGTAAGCAGAAGGGTTAGTAGTTAGGAAAAGATCAAGAATATTGGGGGTGTCTCCTAGGCGGTCAGGAATACGGGTAGGGTGCTGCACCAGCTGTTCTAGGTCTTGAAGGATAGAAAAGCTGTAGGCTTGTTCACCAGGTTGGTCAGTGAAATAAAATGAAAACCAAAGCTGATGGGAACATTTAAATCGCCAAGAATGGATATTTCTGCAAAAGGAAAATTAAATGAGATGTGCTCCACTTTTGATGTTAAATAGTAGAATAATTTTACATAGTCCGAGGAGTTAGGCGAGAGATATACTGTACATCACAGAACAATTTAGTAAGAGATTGACATTAAAGTCAAAGCCAGATGGTAGAAAATTCGTAGGATGGAAGGCCGTGTGCACGTGAGCAAGTGATGTCGTTACGTACATATACGCAACAGCCAGCTTTGAATTGTAAATGAAAGTAGAGACAGTGAGAGGAAACATGCGTAAAATGGACTGTTGGCAGTGCTCACAGACACCTGGGTGTCTGGAAGGAAAGAAGATTAAGTTTAAAGGAGGAAAGGAGGTGATGTTCTACGGATTGGAAGTATTAAATGCTAGATCTAAGATCGGGAATGTTGCAGAATTTTTAAGGGAGAGAGTTAGAGGAAGTATTAAAACACCTCGAGTCGTCAACGTTAAGTCGGTCCGATCTGGGAATATGGTCCCCTCCCCAGTTAGGGACTCCAAGGCAGAGTATCTTGTAGCCATTTGAAATTTTCAGGGAAGAGTGTAGGTATGTAAGCCCAGATAGCACAAAGATATTGCCAGATATTGCTATATAGGTAGGATAAGAGTGATACATGACGATAATACATCCCCAAAACATAGCCCTTGCGGAAAACATACCCAGTGAATGAATATGGTGAAACAAGGCAAACCTTTCGTAAACATCCGAGGCATTTCCCTTTTACACGAAGAGTAGGGATCACAATCAAACCTCGAAAGATGAGGATGATAGTAATGATAATGTAATAATTCACGGGCCAGAAGAAAAGAACGACCACAGGAACAAGTTGTTCCCAGTATTACAAATAGATATAAATTTAGATCTAGCTCAAACTTAACAATGCCCGGACTTATTAAATATCAAAAGGACCAGGGTTGTTTGATTTAAATCAAGTTGATTTTAATCACTTAAATCATGATTTAAATCAAATAATTTTTTTTTTTAAATCACTGATTTAAATCATAACCTTATCATTATTTGAAAACGAGAGGGGAAAGAAGGAAAATTAAGCAAATGGGCTTTATGAACACCAATTTTATCATTGTAGTATAATTATATCATAATTAGACTAAATGAGTGGTGCGGGGGAATCCACTGTGGCACTTTTAGATAGCAATTTGCTATGTGGCTTCACATCAGAAATATTTTTTTCTCAATTATATATATATATTTGTTGTACTGTACAAAAAGCCACACTACTATAACCAAAAGTTGAATGTGCATGTTACTTTTGTTTATAAGAAGTCAAAGTGATATTAACCAAAGTTTAATGTGCATTATGATTACCAAACAAAAAAATATTATTCTCTTGTTCAACCGGCAAAGTAATTATTACTAAAACAAAAATGATATAACATTTTTATTTAAATCAATGTATAGTGCATAGTGGAATTAGCATTATTAAGAAAAAGTATAGATAAATTTAAGATTACCCATAATAGTACAAATTCCTTTTTCATAATGTTTATTATCCAGAGTTAGCTAAAAGAAAGTACCTTGTAACTGCATACTATAATAAACAAATTCCACTATAATTTAATTGGTTAGACCCAACAAAGAATTTAAGCATGATCATGATCATGAGTGTGTTGATTCATGGACTTCAAAAGGAAAACAAGTTTTGCTGCCTTCTCTGTACCGAGGCGGTGCCTCAGTTTTTAGTGTACTGCTATATGCATTATATGTTATATTCATGTTATATGCATTTTTAATTCACTAATTCTATCTCTTTTTAGCTATAAATATGCTAAACAATATCCTGTAGTAGTTAGATTTCACTCAAAAGATTAACTATAAAAGAGCTAACAAGCTATAAAAGTCTGACCTAATGTAAAAGTAAAAGAATACCAAGGACCATGGATATAAGAAATAATTATGGGAGACTATTGAAAGTGCGTAATTTGTCTTCCGTATTGACAAAATTATATTTTCTTTTCTTATTTGTTTACTGATGAAGGTAAATAGGGTTGTGCATGTGTAGGACAGTTAATTACATATACTGTATATATCAGGTATATAAGTGATATGCGAGAAGAAAAAAAATAACACGACTATGAATACACGAAATTCTATTTTTTCGTTTTAGTTCACGGTTATTTGCATTTACAAACGAAAGCATATGTGCATCAAAACACAGTGCACCCACTTTTGATATATAATGTTCAGCTTACTGATACCATGTATAAAAACAAATACATGGAAAAAAACACTCACTGTCCTTGATGGTGCAGCTTTGCTTCCTTCACTACACCATCGCATTTGTTTCTCTGCAAAGTCAGTTGGATTATCATGTGTATTTCTCATTATACTGTATTACTGATGAAATATCGTACAATCGTAATGGACAGTTTACTAAGCGTGAAAAGAAAGAATTATTAATGGGTCACTTCATTGTCGACTTACCTTCCTTGAGCTGATTACCTCAAGCACCGCAACCCTAACCGCCAAGGGTAAGCTTATAGAGAGCGCTTTCTCCAGGCTGTCATGGCTGCCATCTGGAGCGATGAGAAGGGTGTCCCACTGTAAAAATCATTACTGTTTACATGAATACGTACACATCTGACGTCATTGGCAAGGTGAGCTAAAATATTTCAAAGTTTATACAGTTATCATTACTATCTTTAATATTTTGTGTTTTTTAACATTAAGAACATAAGAACATAAGAAAATAAGAAAGCTACAAGAGGCCGTAAGACCTACACGTAGTAGTTCTGTTACCTAACACCACCTACATCCATCTTTCATCCCCATCCATGAATGTATCTAAACTCCCTTTAAAGCTCTCTAATAACTACGCACTAACTACCTGTCTACTGAGGCCATTCCAATCATTTACCACCCTATTTGTGAACCAGTTTTTCCCTATTTCTTTTTTAAATCTACGCTTTTCCAGCTTGAATCCGTTATTTCTTGTTCTACCCTGGTTAATAGCCGTAAGAACTCTTCCTACCTCTCCTTTATTAAATCCCTTTATCACTTAAAAACTTCTATCAGATCACCCCTTACTCTGCGTCTCTCGAGTGAGTGTAAATTTAATAGCTTCAATCACCTCTCATAACTAAAGTTACGCATCCCTTGAATCATTTTGGTCAACCATCTCTACACTGATTCTAACAAGGCTATATCCATCCTGTAATATGGAGACCAAAACTGAAGCGCATAGCCTAGGTGAGGTCTGACTAGAGCCAAATAAAGCTTTAGAATAATTTCCGCACTTCTACTTTTAACACTTCTGGTAATGAATCCTAACACTCTATTAGCTCTATTTCTAGCCTCAATACATTGTTTCCTACGTCGAAGGTCTGAGCTCACCCTCACTCGAAGATCTTTCTCACCTTCTGATATTTTCAGCGATACATTGCGTATGGTGTATCTATTACCAGGGTTTTTTCTACCAACATCCATAACGCTGCACTTATCAATATTAAATTCCATCTGCCATCTGACTACTCACTCATTAAGTTTATCTAAGTCTCCCAGCAATATGTTTACCTCAGACTCAATCAATCATTGGGGGCATACGCCGGGGGGCGCGTCGCCTCGCCCACCCTACGACGCCACTTCCGGGGGTCACCACGCGCGAGCTCCCATGCAGGCTCCTTTCCCATACCAAGCAGCTCTCGACAAGAAGCATCAACTTGCCCCAGCCACGAGCCTTGTGGGCGACCCCTTGGCCTCCTCCACGCCGGATTGTCTCTTACAGATACAAACCGATGAAAAGGATCGGTTTCAGGGTAGCGTGCCACATGCCCATATAGCCGAAGTTGGCGCTGACGGACTATGCAGGTAATAGGCCTCGATTCAGTCTCACGGTGCAATCGCTGATTTGACACGTAATCATCCCAGCGATACCCCATGATTCTACGAAGACACTTATTACCAAAGGCATTGATTCGTCTCTTCAAGTCACTATTTAGTGTCCATGTCTCACAACCATAGAGTAAGACAGGGATCACAAGCGACTTGAAGATCCGGATCTTTGTCCTTCTGCACAGGTACCGACAACGCCAAAGACTCCCGCTGAGCGAGTCCATAACACCGTGGGCTATGCCAATCCGCCGTAAGGCTTCTTGACGTGACCCGCCGTCATTATGGACTGCGCTATCAAGGTATGTAAAACTTTCCAAGATCTCAATGTCCTCGCCACACGCATGAACAGACTGTACTGCTTCATCTAATAAGTCTCCAAACACCTGGACCTTGGTCTTGAGCCAGGAGACCTCAAGTCCCAAAGGCTTTGCCTCCTCGTGCAGCGCCTCGAGAGCCATCACCAGGACCTCCAGCGACTCAGCAAAGATTACTGCATCATCGGCAAAAACAAGATCAGTGATCTTGGTGTTGCCGACGGATGCTCCACAATCACTTTGATCTACAACCTTGTCCAATACCCAGTCCATACAAGCGTTGAAAAGTGATGGGGCAAGGACGCACCCTTGCCTCACTCCTGTATTCACAGGAAAGAAGCTGGATACACCTGCCCCACACTTCACAGCACTCTCAGTCCCAGAATACAGACCAGTTATCAAACCAATAGTCCTTGCAGGAATCCCTCGAAGTCGCAGAAGATCCCAGAGTGACTCACGATGCACTGAGTCAAACGCCTTCTTGAGATCAACATAGGCTGCAAGCATCCCCTGTCGAAACTCACGTCGGCGTTCCACCAGGACACGAAGCGCTAGGATACGGTCCGTTGTTGACTTACCAGGCGTGAACCCAGACTGCTGAGATCTCTGATGCTTCACCAGATGACTGCGAATTCGTGTCAGCAATAGATGGGCAAGCACCTTGCCTGGTACGCTGAGCAGTGTAATACCGCGGTAATTGTTGCAGTCCTGACGGTCCCCTTTCCCTTTCCAGATAGAGACGACCAGCCCCCTTTTCCAGTCAGGAGGAATGGTACCTGATTGCCACACGGCAGTCAGGACAGCATGCAACCCGCGGATCATGGCCTCACCCCCAGCTTTGAGGAGCTCCGCACTGATATTACAAACACCAGCTGCCTTTCCACCCTTCAACTTTGCTACAGCCTCTCTGACTTCGTCAAGAGAGGGTGCGGTTTCGTCAATGGGAGGATCGGCATCCACTGCCTGTAACCCAGTGGTGTGAAGCTGCTCAGTTGGAGGGTCCACCGTGAATACTGTTACCTCAGACTGTGATCCAATAATCCTACCTACCTTAGTATCATCAGCAAACTTGCTGATATCACTGCTAATCCTACTATCCAAGTCGTTGATGTAGATAAAAAATAGTAATGAACCCAAAACAGACCCTTGTGGAACTGCACTTGTCACCTGTCCCCATTCAGATTTAGAACCATAAATTGTAACCCTTTGTTGCCTATCACTTAGCCAAGCTCTGATCCAACGCAGAGCCTTCCCATCTAGACATGACCTACCCTTGGTGAATCCATGTTGTGAATCATTGATCAAACTATGTTTTTCTAAATGCTCTATAATGTTTTTTGCATTAATAGATTCCAATAATTTACCTAACTGGCGTTAGACTAACGGGTCGATAATTTAACTTTAGTCCTCTGTCTCCCTACTTAAATATGGGAACTACATTTCCTTTCCTCCACAATAACGGCACGTCGCCTATATCAACCGATTTCCTAAAAATGTACACTAAAGACTCACTAACAACCTCTTTGCATTCTTGTAATACTCTGGGATACACTTCATCTGGTCCTGGCGACTTAAAATTCTTCATTTTATATATACCCTCTTCCACCATTTCCCTAGTTATCACAATATC
Organism: Chionoecetes opilio; assembly: GCA_016584305.1. NCBI lineage: Eukaryota > Metazoa > Arthropoda > Malacostraca > Decapoda > Majidae > Chionoecetes > Chionoecetes opilio. Next base: position 637,173 of record JACEEZ010004214.1, on the reverse strand, counting down.
TTTGAGTTTCTCCTCATCGCTTCCTTTAAACATCTGTTCACTTTCAGGAAACGTCTGTGTAT
>JACEEZ010004214.1:612111-632111 GCA_016584305.1 Chionoecetes opilio | reverse complement strand
TACTATGACTGTATATTTTGTCAAAATATGATATCAATATCATTATTCATTATCATCTTTATTTTTATAATTTGTTATCATCATTATTGTTATTGGTTTTTTCAATTATTATCAGATTTTTATTATTATTTATTTATACTATTATTATTATTATTATTATTATTATTATTATTATTATTATTAGGTATTATTATTGTTACTATTATTATTATTATCATTATTATTATAGTCGTTTTTGCAGGAATAATAATAATTACTATTATCTCTTATATCATTATAGTTGTTAATATTTGCATTGTTATGATTATGATTACAGTTGTTACCATTATCTCTATTATTTATATATTTATCATTATTATCAATATCTTTAATATTATTATTTCCATAAATATTATTATTATTAGTCTACTGGTGACCCGATGTAGGTTATCTGGTAACCGACCCTTTTCGCCTACGGGCATGTGTTCCCGGGGTCAGGACAGACCATTATTCAATCTCAGTTGCCAGGGTCAGGTATGTTCTCTACTCTCTCACTTCCCTCGGACCCATCGGCTTCAACAAGACGTTCTGCCTTGCGTATCTGTGCAACTTTCCTAACAAGCTGTATATTTTCACTTGTAATTGTATACATACACGTCTACTCTGTATATAACTACCCAACATCCACACGCGTATTAATAATACGAAGGAGGACACTACCAGGCGCCCAAGAAGGGTGATAGATGAACACCACTTCCCGTTCCCGCTCTGCTAACTGGTTGCTTCCCCCTGCAGCTCCTACTAGTCCAAGCAGCCAACTAGCTTAACCTGGAAGTGGAGTTTATACAATGTTTTTGGGTTGATTTGGGTCACCGAGTCCATAAATAATAAGAATCCGCTTGATGACACCCTGTCACCTTTGGGCATTTTTTCTAATTTGCATAAAACCAAGATGGCCGCCATTGTTCTACTGAATATACTATAATTAAGATATCTCGGCTTCTAGAAAGGATTTTAAAACAATCTAAAATGTTTTTAAAAAAATGGCTTAAAGACATTCGGAACCCAATGGAATAACTTTTATTATGATTTGACAACTCCTTCATTTGTTATTTGGTAAATTCAAAGTTAGATCGGAGCATCGATCCTCTGTCCACCAGCAACGAAGCAGACAAGATAGTGAACATTGTCAGTGGTCGGGTGGCACCTGTTTTCAGTGACACGTGGATAATACTGTGGGCCAATTGGGGACCAAACAAATTACAGAATTCGAGGGTCATTGGCCAGATGTTCTACAATCCCATTTCAAAGAAGACGGTGACAATGCAAGTACAAGAAGCTGTGAATTGTTACAGCAAAGTTGTTCAATGCCACCCTTCCTCTTTTCACGAGTCATAGGACTCCCGGCTAGCTGCTGTGACACCATAGAATCAATACATTACTATCGTATGAGCTATCCCCGGTGCCTACATCGATGTTAAACGACCGGGTGACCATGAGACGGAAAGGCTAAGGCACAGTTGAAGAAGTAACTACAAGTTGATATGTCATCAAGAAACGTATTACACCAAAGTCAAATATAGGGTTGCTAGATGGTTCAGGGCTGTCCTCTGGGTGATCACTGGCCAGCGAATGGGGACAATCCGCGACTTTGTTGTGAATTCAAACAGTACATCCAACAGAAACTTACTTCTAGCGATTCTATCTGCGTGTTCGACAGGTTAAACCAGGATTTCAGTACCAAGAGTACGAACCAGATGCAATAGAACCACCGAAGCAAGCAGAGTACGAATCGACTGGCTCTAGATACAAACCTCTACCCTAACAGAAAGTTGTCCATGACGATTGTCAGAAAATAATCAAGCTGATGAAATTATCTGTGAAGATCCTGACCAGAGACTACCTTCCATCGAGAACTACAACAATGACGCCATAACTTGTCATCACTGAGCAGTAATATTAATAAAACACACCTGTTGAAATAATTATGGGGAGTGGTGATCACCGGGAATACATTCTACATCTACTGAGAGGCAGACTGCATCAATTGTTCCAACTAGCGTAACAGTTGCGACTGAATGCCAAGTTGCGTGTCATGATTGTCAGATGACACCGACTCTCTCCTTCTGCTTCACCACTACTTTGAGCGACAGTTAACCAGTCACATGTTCATGGAATGCCGATCAATGGTAGAACCTTATTGACTACAAGCTACTAGGTAAACAAGCAGAGCATATAGAGTTGACTGTTGTCTATGCACGCCCTATCGAGTTGTGATACATGTGCATGCTATTTTCCGGTATTGGTAAAGTCAGGGTATTGAAAGGACTGGCGAGACTTGCTACTCCTTGTCACTTTGGGTGACATTCAGGCATTGTTACCAGATATAACAAGACAGGCATCCAAGTGTGTGGCCGCATTGTATGACACAAGAAGTGTAGCAGTATGTCTGAGGCAAGGAAAAGTCCATTGGCCACAAGGTTTGGAAAGGGCACCACAGCCATACCAAGCTGAAGTCTCTACCTCCCACAACGAAGCATTTCTGTAAAATGTTCAACGGGCACCTGCAGCAGCTGTTGTGGAACACGCTTCGTGGCTCTATACCCTCCCTCGCTAGACCAACAGAACATGGAACGTTCGTGGACTGACAGTTCCAAGACTATGTTGCCTAAATCAGATACATGAAAGTTTGTCCCTTGCTCCACAAGAGCATTCTGAAACTGATTCGCTGCTCTTGTGAAAGTGAAAGGACCTGGCAAATCCAGGAAGTATGTGGATGTGTGAGCGGTACACGCCGTTGCACTGTATGTTTGCGGATGTCATTGCCTGAGGACTGTCATAACGAACTGACTAATGTGATGGTAGCCTCTGGATGCATGGATACGACGATGACAATTAGACATAAGGTATCAATGCAACACAGACAAATGAGAGGACATCATGTTCATAACTGTGTATAAACGTCATGTACTATAAACTCTAATAATCGCAAGTAGTTAAGAGAAGAATGTGAATGGCACGATTTTTTTATGCGCCATTGATTGCCAGCTAGACACTACTAGAACATTTATGACTTTTCAGTCACTTTATTCTATTAATGGCTATCTGAAATTAGTTTACTTTTATGACCTGGTGTCTGTCAGCTTAAATAATTTCTAACGTATAAGTCATGACAAACTACTAATATTTATATTGAAGGTGTTCAATGATATTGTCACAATTTAGATCACTCAAGCCATTGGCATTCAAAAAGTACAGCAAAATGTTAACAGATTGACGAACGGCCATATTGGAATATGCAAATGAGCTAATATATTTAAATTAAAAATATAAGATGTATTTTATGGGACACCTTTTTTTTAAAACACTAAAACAAATCATTAAATGTATCCAAAATTGTTATCCAGAATGTGGTGACATAACCGGTCTCCCGAGAGGTTTTGACGGCGGCCATCTTGGATTTAGCAAATGAAGGATTTGTCAAATCATAATAAAGTTATTCCATTAGGTTCCTATTGTCTTAAAGCCCCGTTAAAACATTTTAGATTGGTTTAAAATCCCTTCAAGAAACCGAAATATCTTAATTATAGTATATTCAATAGAACACTGGCGACCATCTTGGCTTTATGCAAAGTTCAGAAAAATGACCAAAGGTGACAGTTCCATCAAGTCGGATTGTTAGTTATTTTATGGTCTCAGTGACCCAGATCAATCAAAGAACATTGTATAAACTCTTCTTCCAGGTATACCCCTAAAATCCCATTTGGCTGCCAGACTATACCTCGGTCAAGCCGCGCTACCCACCCACGGTACCTACACTACCACTACAACTACAAGAAGTACCACCATTCTTATACCCAAAGATTTTCTTTTACATTGGTGCCAGCGCTGGGATCTGGTCAGTGTACAGTGGCACTGTACACTTATTCAAAAAAAAAGATGACCCGTTTCTTGGCACCGAATGCCTTTAAAGCACTCACTCGTTCTTCATACAGGATTTACCTATCAGCAGGTTCAAAATTTCATATGGCAAGGAAGGGCGGTAAGAAGAGGAATCTAGTGACAGAGAGAGGAGAGGGTTGGGGGACCACGGGATGCCGAAGGGGGGTGGTGTGTGTGTGTGTGTGTGTGTATGTGTGTGTGTGTGTGTGTGTGTGTGTGTGTGTGTGTGTTGTGGTGTGTGGTGTGTGGTGTGTGTGTGTATGTGTGTGTGTGTGGGTGGTGGTGTGGTGTGTGGTGTGTGTGTGAATATGTGTGTGTTGTGGTGTGTGTGTGTGTTGTGTTGTGTGTGTGTGTATGTGGTGTGTGTGTGTGTGTGTGTGTGTCACTGGGTGTTTGATGAATGGTTTATGGTTGAGAAATGATAATACACTTATAATAATAAGTATTACTATAAACTTCCAATAATTAACGTGGATTTACCGAATACTTATAAAATAACAGGAATCAATAAAAAAAATGATGCGCAACTGAAATATTTTCACACATTTCGCTTGACGCTTCTTTCCCTTTTTTTTTCTCTCTCCTCTCTCGTCTCTCTCTCTTCTCCCAGGTCGTCCCTCTCTCATCTCTCTTCTCTCTCTCTCTCGCTTCATCTCTCTCTCTCTCTCTCTCAATCCTCTCTCTCTCTCTCTCCCTCTCTCTCTCCTCTCTCGTCTCCTCTCTCTCTCTCTAGGTCATCTCGTCTCTCTCATTCTCTCTCTCTCTCCCACCCACGGCCTTATCCAATAGTTTGAATGATGTCTCTCATACAAACTTCATCAACAGTGTGTATATATATCTCTATCTATAATATATATATATATAATATATATATATAATATATATATATATATATATATATATATATTATATATAGTATATATATATATATAATATATATATATATTATATATATATATATATATATTTTTATATATAATATATATATATATTAATATATATATATATATATATATATATTAGGGTGTCCCAAAATGCAAAGTTTTGAAATATGCACGCTTCGTGTGTTATTTCCGGTTTTCTCATAGTAAATACGTTTTTGGCCCGCAAATTGGAATTTTTTGGGGCGAATTGAGTAATATTTAGGGGTCCCGAACAAAGTAACACATTTAGGTGCACGTGACGCTCGAATTTCAGGATTTCCTAAATTTCCACCTTTTTCTCCCTCAGGTTATCAACATGGCCACAAGAGCCGCTAGTAATCTTTGGCTGATCGACAAGGCTCCCAATCGATTAAATCACCGGAGCCCGCTACCTCGAAGGAGCGGTCCTCCTCCGCTACTACCACCCCACCAGGGAGATGGGGAAGACGGCGTAGCGGAGCAGGAAGGCAGTGGTTGGGAGGAGGTTCTCCCCTTCTGGTCGCGGCCGGGGATTCCGACCAACTACAGTATACCGCCGGGACGAAGCTGTCAAAGCTGTAAGGGTACAGGCGTAACAATGACCTCAGAAGAACAAGACCAAGACAGGCCGAAACATCGTATGGATAAGAAATTTCCAAAGTATACCTCCAAGAAATCTTCGACCCTCGCACACTCCTCTCTCATCCAACGGGCAGACGTGAGGAAGAGGACAAGGAGTTCCTAGGAGTCAGAGAGAAGACAGAGGGGAATCATCCATGGCTGGAATTTGACCTCGTGCAGCGAATCAGGTGGAAGAAGCAGTCGAGCGCATTGAACTCGACACTCGAGCGGCTCCGGAACGTGAAGACAGCGACTGGCCAGGCTGACTGCAAGGGCGGAAATCCCAAGCCAAAGCAGTAGCTCAGCACAGCAGTCCCCCTGTGTCGACGACGTCATCACCGGCTCGTGATCCCGAAGCCGAAAGGAAAAAAACCTCAAACAGTCCGCCATCGATCTCCGTGAAGGATCTTAACCTCATTTCAACTTGGGATCGAGGAGTTGTCGGTGCGGCAAGCAACGTCAACGTTCGCAGCTACGCTCACGTTCTTGGAATGGACATTGGGAGTATGGGGCGATACTCGAAGAGCACGTCCATCGAGCACGAATTGCGGTGGAGGAGCAGCCGCCGAGAAGATCCGTGGGAACTGCGGAACCATGAGATACCTGAGAGGTTGGTCCTGCCTTGGGACGGAAAACTCCTCGCCTGTCCCTCTCTGTCGATACGGAGGACCAAATCGCCGTCCTCCTCACGAGGGGAAGATGACCAGATTTCCTTCTTGGGGTCCCGGCAAGCTCGGATTCGACTGGCAGAAACGTGGCATGCATGGTCTTGAAAGAGGTGACGAAACGGGGCGTCAGGGACAAGATCATCGCCTTCTGTATATCGACACCAACACCGGGCTTCCGAACATTGAAATGCGATGGTGCAAGGTGCTTGCATCGGATTAGATCAAGAACTTCGGACGAAGCTTGCTTTGGGTTTGGCCTGCCGCCATCATGTCCACGAGGTGATTCCTCAAGGATGGGCTTCGAGCCAGCCTGCGGCTCCTGACTTGCGAATCTTCAAACTACGTCCGTGATCGATGGGTCCTTCGCGGATTCCTCGCAGAGAGAGACGGTGGAAACATCGGAGGACCTCGTAGAGTTCTTACGCCACCAATGATACACTGCCAGCAAGCTGAAGGACGACGCATTGGCGCTTCCTGTGGAGGCTCTGAAATAAGTCGAAGACAGCACATAAACCCAGGGAGAGTACTAAATAGAAGATAAGCTTTCAACAAATCGCGTCTCCTCCTCCTGTATCAACTCGGTGGTATGGAAGGTCAGCCGACAACCATTCACATGTCGGTCCTTGACATCTCGATCAAGACCCGGTGGATGGCCAAGGCCATCTATACTTGGGTCGATCAAGCTTCAGATGCTGAAGAATCCCAGCTGTCGCTGACTGGTCGAGAGAAGGCCGGAGTGGAACAGTGGCCCTCTTCGTTGCTCTGGTGTACGTCAAGCAATGCATGAGGCCCGATCTCTGTGAAAGCTCCGTGTGAACGACGTGCTCTACCGTCGAGATCCTCAAGACTACCCTGACCAACCGTGCCAAGGCAGCAGAACAAGCCCTGCGACGCCACCTGTGGTGTACGTTTTTCCGGAGGAAAACGCGGGAACTGGCCTTCTTCGACTCAAGGAATTGATGTGGAGGAAAGAAGCAGATGGTCAGGCATTGGACAAGCCCGCCTGCGATAAGGAACTCAAGCGAGTGGAGGGAAAAAGATAAAACGATGTCTTTCCTCCCTCTCGTCTTCTCACTTCAAACACTGTCCTTCCTTTCATAAACTCGATACGGACGAGGGCTTCTGGCTAAGGACCCGCCATTGTGGAAGGAGGAGGAACGACAGATTCAAGGACGCTCGGAAACTGGCACTTGGCCTCCGATTGGTCAACGATGCCGCGGAGCGGGGCTCGCCCTAGTCAGCGCTACCTGGGGTCCACGAAGTCGGCCGCACAGTAGAAAGTATCTCCTCCAGTTATGTCCACCACTATCTGGAAACTTGTGGGCGGGAAAGAAGGAGGACCTTCAAAAAGAAGCTTTCTGAATGAAGACATAAACAACTGTCTGGGGGTTTTGGGGGTTTCCTATAATTTCTTTCTAAAATGTGGGATGTTTTGGTTTTTTTCTTTTGTGTTTTTGAAGGTTTATTAGAAAATTGTAAGTTTCAGTTTGTCGCGACCGCCTTAAATATTCTTCGATATTTCATTTACGTTTCACAGAACTCTTTTTATGCATGTGTAATCAGAAGTAAAACTCGGCAAGTTGTGAACAAACATGTTTCATTTTTTTCCCTCTATGATCTATGGAAACTAATATATATCCATATATATATATATATGTATATATATAGTATATATATATATAATCTAGTAATATATATAGTATATATATATATATATATATATATGTATATATATATATATATATATATTATATAGTATACTGATATTATATATATATATATATATATATATATATATATATATATATTATATATATTATAAATAACACGGCAGAGGAATTATATATATATCGTAATACTACTATAATATATATATACATAGATACGTATGTATTATATATATATAAATAATATATATATACCTATATATATATAATAATAATATATTATATCATATATATCGTATATACATACAGTATATATCATATATATATATCTATATATATATATATACATATAATACGTTATGTTATATTATGTATATATATATATATATATCTCTATATATATATATATATATATATAAAATTTATCTATATATCGGGTCTATACTATACATCTATGATAGCTCTCTATATATATATATATATATATCTATTTATATATATATATATATTATATCTATCTATATATGCAGTATATTTAATATAATATGTCTATAGATATATATATTCTCTATTATATATATATATACTATATATATATATATATATCTATATATAATATATATATATATATCTATATCTATATATAGATATATCTTATATATCTATATCATATATATATATATGTATTTCTTTATTTCATATTTATTTCTTTATATATAGGTATATATTATATATCTATATATATATATATATCTTATATAATATATATATTATATTATATATATATATATATATATATAATATATCTATATATATATACATCACATATATATATATATACATTATATTGCATAGATATATAATATCTATATATATATATATTATCTATATTCTATTTTAAATATATATATATATATACATACATATATCTATATATGTGTATAATACATTATATATATACTACGTATATCTATATATATCTATATTACTATATCATAGTCTATTATATATCCCATATATCCGATATATATATATATAAATTTATATATATACTAAGCTAGAACAGTCTTATATATATAAATATATGCCTAATAATATATATTATTATATTTATCCGAGCCGAGATTGGACTAGAAATATATATATATATATATATATATATATATATACTTCTATCTATATCTGTATGTCATCGATAGTATATATCTTTCTATCTATTGACTATGTGGTATATTATCTATATACTCTATATATATACTATATATATATAATATATAGTATATATACTATAATCCAATATACATCCCTATTCTATTATATCTATATGCATATATAATATATACTTATGTATATATCGTATATTATATAATAAAAACTATATCTATATATATATACTATATATATATATATATATATATATAATTTCTACAGTGGAAGACAAGAAGTTAGCGGTGTCTTGCATGCGGCACGCTTACTTGACCAAAATTTCGTTTAATTCCCTCCCAGCGCTTTCCTATGGGGATGATATGAAAAAAAAGTTGTCTGGCAACTCACTCACGGCCTTGACTTCCTGCTTGCAGTTTTTTCAATCATTAGTCCAATCAATCGTCAGTGACCAGGAACATATTGCATCTTATCCCACTCCCGGCTTTGTTCCCCAAAACGTCACCAAAACATTCGGGAAGTGTTTTCGCTCGTTTGGAATATGGGCCTTGAGCCCATATTTTTGACTGGGGGGGGGGAAGACCAGATCACCCGTATTCACAGCTTTATATAATATCGGTTTTTAGTTCAAAAGAAATTGTGAGGGAGACTGTGTTACTCAACGAAAGGTTTCCGGTGGGTTAAAAATCACGAGACTCGCCAACTGCTTGAAAGTCTAACGCACTTTTCTCGTCTGGAGACGGCAAGAAAAAAGTTCAAAGAAACTTTGAATAGTATCAAAAGACAGCTAGTGAAAGTCTCCTAGCAAAACAGCAAGATCCATTTAAGTCATAAACCCACCGTTACTGGGTACAGGTGTGGTGTGAGGAGCGTGGCTCGTTAGCATCCAAAAAGTCTCGCGATTTTTTTTTACCCACCGCATCGCTCAACCTTTCGTTGATAACACAGTGCTTCCTCACGAATTTTTTTTGACTAAAACCGATCTTAAATAAGCTGTGCCATACGGGTGATCATGGTCTGTAGTCAACCTGTGCTTAGTGCCCCATACCCACTGAGCGAAAACACTTTCCCCGAAATGTTTTGGTGACGTTTTGGGGAATCAAGCACGGAAGTGCGATAAGATGCAATATGTCCATGTCACTGATGATTGATGACTACTGATTTGAAAAACTGCAAGCAGGAAGTCAAGGCCGTGAGTGATTTTCCCAGAGCATCTTTTTTTCAATCATTTCCCCATAGGGCGCCGGGAGGGAATTAAACTAAATTTGTCAAGGCGCGTGACGACTGCAAGACACCGCCAACGTCTTTGTCTTCCACTGTATACTATATATTATATAATATATATATATCTTATATATAATATAGATATATATATATATATATAATTATATATCTATATATATATACTATATAATATATATATATATATATATGTACTGGTCTCCAATTACTTCTCTCTCTCCCATGTATCCCAATTACTCTCTCTCTCGTATATGTCTCCTATCTCCTCTTTCGATTTCTTTTCCTTCTCTTCGCACCTTCCTTCCAATATTCTTTGAACTAACCGACTATTCTAGCTGTATTCAGGTCTCAAGTCCTGCGAATGTCTCTAATTTACTCTCTTCCAATTATCTCTCTCTCCCTCCTTCATCTCTCATCTCCTCGGCTCGATCTCCCTCTCCTCTCTCTCTCTCTCTCCTCTCCTCTCTCTCGTCTCTCTCATCTCCTCTCTCTCTCGTCTCGATCTCTCTCTCTCTCATCTCTCTCTCTTCTCTCTCTCTCTCTCTCTCCCTCTCTCTCTCTCTCTCTCTCATCTTCATCCTCTCTCTCTCACTGATCTCTCCCTCTCTCTCTCTATCTCTCTCTCTCTCATCTCTCTCTCTCTCATCGTCTCTCTCTCCTCTCTCTATCTCTCTCTCTCTCTCTCCTTTCTTCTCTCGCTCTCTCTCTCTCTCTCTCCTCTCTCTCTCTCTCTCTCTCTTAGGACCTTAAGCTTAAATCCTTTGTACTACAGCGACAACGCCAATCATGTGTCTCTGATAATTTTTCCTAGTAGTACCGGCTTGACAAAAGTGTTGTTTGTAGCCACGAGACGGCTGGGAGTGATGAGAGTTGAACCTAGCCCCACAATCATATTTTCGTGTCTGTGCTCATTGTACGTCCTTGTGTCGCTAGTCTACTAACCTGTTGAATAATATAACCAGAACTGGAGTTGGTGTGTATTCCTGCCCAACAGTAATAAGAATAGTGATCGAAGGGAATATGGGAACAGCAATTACAAGGTCTGAAGTGGAGTTCACGGCACCAAGAACATACAGAACTCCAAACTGTAAGAAGGTACAAAGAAATAAGGTAAAATATATATATATATATTATATATATATAAAATTTATAATATATATATAATATTTTATATTAATATATATATATATAATAATATATATATATATAATATATATATATATATATATATATATATATATATAAATAATAAAATATATATATATATATTTTATATATATATATAATTATATATATTATAATAATATATATATAAATATATATATATATATTATATATATATATATAATTATATATAGCCTATATATTATATATATATAAATATATATATATATAATATATATATATATATATATATATATATATATATACAAAGCCGCAAAGCCGCCCTCCGGCGGACTTTTTGGCTAGCTCCTGCGGAGGGCTATTGGTGGGCCTTCGTGCCCACCACCTGTGTTTGGTGGGACTTCGGCCCCCAAAAACACAGACTCTCCAATAGCCCCTTCTAACTTTCCTGAAATCATGGATGTAGAAATGTATGTATTAACCGCCAACCCATTCACATCACCCCCAACCCATTCACTCACCCATTACCCATCACCCCCCACCCATTCACTCACCCATTACCCATCACGCCCCCACCCATTCACTCACCCATTACCCATCCCCAACACCCCCATTCACTCACCCATTACCCACCCCCCCACCTATTCCCTCACCCATCACCCCCAACCCATCACCCCCACCCATTCACTCACCCATCACCCCACACCCATTACCCTTCACTCACCCTTACCCATCACCCTACATAAAGGGTTTTCCTCAATTCTCGCAACCCACATTTTTTTCCACAATTCTCGCTAATAGGCTTCTAAATTTTTTTAAAATATAATTAATCGGATCACCCCCATAAGTGGGCTTATAATGTGCCCCTGGTCGAGCTGGTTCCCAAAAATGTGCCATATGATATGATTGTGCCCACGGGGGGGGGCCACCTATCGCGGACACACACACACACACAGACACACACACACACACAGACACACTTTCGCTTATATTATTATAGATATACATATATATATATATATATATATATATATATATATATATATATATATATATATATATATATATATACTATAATATATATATATAATATTAAAATTTTACATATTATATATGTAGTATTATAATATATAATATAATATATAAAAATAATATAATATATATATTCTAGTTCTATCTCGTCTCGTAGCTTCCCGATCTATTAAAACCATTTCTACCTATTTTATACAAAATTTTAAACTCAAAACGCAGCAAAGCACTTAGTTTATTTTTTTGCATTTCTTGACCAAGACTCACGTTTCCAAGAACACCTCCCGACATGAGCTGTGAGGAAAGAGAAAAAATACGATCTTTAAGTTTTGAATAGTAGTTTTTTGTTTCATGTATCAATTTATCAATTCAATTCAATTTGATAATGCACATATGAAAAAGTGATTATTGGCATTAATTTGCATGCTTGCAGGAAATAATAAATAGCTAGGGCTACGCTAAAACAAAAGAAGAAATGCATTGAAAAGAATAAGGTTTCCTTGGTGGCAACATTCAATGTCCACCCTTGAAGGTCCAATCACCACGACGGCCATATCGCGGCGGAAAAGAGGATCACGTGACTCAAGAAATTTCCAGTCTATCTTTGATAAGAAATGTCTTGTTCCTCCTTGCACAACCTCCCTTGTCTCTCCCTTAGATGTCATATCCCACCGCTGAGCTTCTATGTACTGCTCCGTGGTGAGTCCAACTGACCAAGCCATTTTAATGTCTCTTCACACACTGATTGGCAGAATAAAATATGTATATTAGAAAAAGCTATTACAATAGGTTTTACTAATTATCTTGAATATTTATTCCCAATCACAGTCATTAGTAATTATACATATTTTTATTTCAGGATTGAATATTATTCTGCTCAATTATATTCAAAATTAGACGAGAAGCCAGTATGGAGAAATAGTTTAATAAAAGATAAATTGGAGTGGATATATATTATATATTCATATATTGTAGAGAGACGATATACTGGTAAATAATATATAGGTCAGTGAGGCGATCACTAATGGCAGATATATATATATATAATAAAAGTATAATATATAGATATATATATATTTTATATATATACTATATATATGTAATATATATATATAATAGTATATATATAATATATATAGTATATTTATATACTATACATATCATATAGATATATAATATATATATATATATATATATATATATATATATATATATATATATATATATATATATATATATATATATATATATATATATAATATATATATTATATATTATAATATATTTATATTATATATATATATATATATAATATATATATATAGATATATTTATTTATATATATATATATATATATATATATATATATATATATATATAGGGGAGGCGGTAGCAGAGTGGTTAGCGTCTCCCTCCAAGTGGCGTTCTCGAAGACCCGAGTTCGATCCCTGACGAAAGCCAAAATCTTTCTGCACGTTGAGTGGCCTAAGAACACCCACATGCTGCCCATTGACTACCTTCGATTGCGAGTGCATCGGAGGAACACAGGCGGCGGCATGAGCCTCTATCTAATCACAGGCGTCACTAATAAAATCCTGCCTGCGCCACCACGGGCGAGGGCCAACCATCACAGCCTCAAGTGAGCCTCCAGTGCCTACCATCCGAGCCCTGGGTCACTGCCTCCAGCGCTATAGGCACAAATGTAAAAATATAATAATATATATATATAATATATATATATATCTATATATATATATATATATATATATATTATATATATATATATATATATATATATGCGTATTTGCCGGCGCATAGGACGCAGTTTTTTTCCAAGGACAGGGAATGCAAAAATTCACCCTGCGTCTAATACGGCCATATCACTAATGAGAGGTCGGGCAGAGAATGCAGAATGACCAGTGGTGTATTAAGGTGCGGTCACACGGACAATTTTTCTGGTAATATTACAGCCGGCAACGCAAACGCGGCCCAAACTCGGATATAATTGCGAGTTCTAATGAACACCATCGTGTTGGTCTTGACCACAATATTCTTGCCAGAATATTGTCACCAAATTCCCACCACAAACGCATATTATTTGACATTTATTTTTAATGCACGCTCTAATTCAATATACAGAAGTTGAAATACATAGCTACAAAGTGGCAAGAACCGATTACAAGACGAATTGTGAAGCCCTGTACGCTCTTGTACGTGTTTTTAAGCGATTTGAAGGATACAAAACACCAAGAAAAATTTAAATGAGTTATGGCTGGTATACATTTTCCTTGTTGACGGACTATTAATATCTAAATTTTTTAGGGGATACCAACTTATTATTGATCACTTTGTAAACAAACATTGTAAACAAAACATTGATGTAAACAAACATTGATTTCCTATAAAAACGAGAGCCAGAAGCGTCTTTGGAAAAATAGGGAGAAATAGGGAGAAACTGGTTCACAAATAGGGTGGTGAATGATTGAAATGGATTCTTGTGTATGGAAGTGCGTCAGACCTATAACATTTGATGTTGAATGTTGAATGTTATAGGTCTGACGCACTTCCATACATAAGAATCCATTTCAATCATTCACCACCCTATTTGTGAACCAGTTTCTCCCTATTTCTCCCTATTTTTCCAAAGACACTTCTTCAGATACATCTTAAGAAGCCAAAATTGCCATTCAAATTATTGCTACCTCTGAAAATCTGTGTGACCAAAACACGGCAAGGTGTTGCCTTTGCTGAATAATTGCAGCCTGAATATTGACGGAAAGTTGCTCATGTGACCGCGGCTTTACTAAGGGAGTCTTGAGTGATCTTTGTTGAGCAGTAGACCACTGAACACAAATTTGTAACTGTGTTACTAGTAATGTCAACAATAATGCATAATACCAAAAAAGTTGGAGTTTAAGAGAAAACAAGAGGTGGGGCAACAAGGTGGCTGTTTCTGCTGCCAAGATGGCCGTCATATGTAAGCATCACCCCTTCCCGCAGTCCCGCTGCCGCTCTCCACTGTAAATGGATGGGAGACAGAGTAGGCCCCTACCACCTCGATCCCTCAATCCTCACCCCTGTATCTCTATGGATAAGGAAATTGTAAACTGTAACTGGAAAGAGTGCTAATAAAAATGCTGCAACGGTTCCTGTAGACAGGACAGAAGCGTTCCACACATCACACCAAAACCAAGACCCATCACGGCGCCAAAACTGAGGAAGACTAATCAACCCTCGCGATTGTGAGAGATTCACAGTTGTAAACCATGGCGAATATCTTCGATCCCGACATCAGTGCCCTTCAACAATAACAAAAAGGTAGAGATGGTTACCTTACACTGTTACCTTAATATCTTGGTAAATGTTTTTTATTGGGCAACCGCCGATTTCGAGGCCGAAACTTAGTTTTCCTGAATAGTTTTGGTGTGTTTGAATTAATCTGGCTCTCGTTTTTATAGGAAATCAATGTTTGTTTACATATGTGTCGGGGGGGTTGCCCGCTCTGCCCCTCCAGGCCTGCCCCGCAAACATTGCTAAGCTTCACACTGCCAATGCCATTAATATTCGATTGTGTCATGGGAAATAGGGCTCAAAATACACAGAATGAAGAAAGATACACGATAATGGAGGTAAGAATCCTAGAACTTTTGAAAGCCCACTACCGAAATAATACCATTATCTTTACTGCAAATTTTCCACAAAGTCTAAACACATAGCAGAAAAGCAACAAAGGCATACTCACAACATTAAATCTAAACTAAATGTCATAAGTAGATAATATTAGAATATTAATTCGTGGAGCATCCTGCAATAAGTGATAACCGATTTTGGTTACCCTACACATTCTCTTTACATTTTAACTAGTATAATTTTTCATTCACATTCACTGCACTGTGAATATTGTATTTGGGTACATGCTTAAAATCATTTGTTTTCCCTTACAAAACCTTTTTTTTTAATAACTTTTAATAAATTTACGAAAAGTAAATGTCCTCAAAAACGCTAATATTTTTTTCTTCTCAAAATATTTATGTAAAATAAGGGTGCGTCTTATGCGGAGGTGCGTCTTATGCGCCGGCAAATACGGTATATATATATATATATATATATATATATATATATATATATATATATATATATATATATATATATATATATATATATATATATATATATATATATATATATATATATATATATATATATATATATATATATATATATATATATATATATATATATATATATATATATATATATATATATATATATATATATCGTTAAAAGTGATAGCTAGTTCAGCGTTTATTATCTTTTTCAAGATATTTTCTTTTTATCTTAAGAGTGTCTTATTCTCTTTAGTGATCAAGTTTATGACTTTGCCGTAGCTGGTCATTTTGCTGTATCGCGATTTCGGGTCATGGACCCTTCTTCAGCAGCGGTGAGAGATGTTTTCTCCTCAGACGTAGAGGTGAGCATGAGTGGGTGCAGTGCGAGCCGCTACTTAAAGAAGTCTGGCGGCCTCGCGCGTGAGCGGGCGACGGTCATTGGTGGATAGCTTCTGCTCCTCCCTGCTTTGCGTCTCTGCGGGTTGGATGTCGCTACCCTTTGTTCTTATCATGCTTGGGAGAGCTTGTAAGTCTTGTGCTTGTACCAAGCTTGGGATTATTATTTTTGATATACATTGCTTCTAAAATTGGAAGTCGCCAATCATTCTCCGAAACAGCCCAAGCCAGACGAAACAGACAATCCAGAAGTCCCATTTCGTTTATAGGATCACGTGAAAACGAGGAAACTGTGAGGTCCTCTCCTCCTCTTACATCGGCATGACGACAACGAAGCTGTCTCGACGTCTTACTTGCCACTTAACTTCCGGAGCCCAAAAAAGTCACTTAATAGAGAATCACGGCATCACCATCACAAGTAATTTTTTAGAAGAAAATACAGAAATGGTCGATATGTGCGCAGATGTACGGCGACTTCCAGTTTTAGAAGCACTGCACACTGTATACTTGATCACTGAAGAGAATAAGACACACTTAAGACAAAGAGAAAATATCTTAAAACAGATAATAAACGCTAACCTAGCTATCACTTTTAACGAGATCTGTCTCAGAGAAAATCTCCTGCCCGTATATACTATATATATATATATATATATATATATATATATATATATATATATATATATATATATATGGGGAGGCGGTAGCGGAGTGGTTAGCGTCTCCGACTGGCGTTCTTTTATTTTTCGCGAATGTTTATATATGAATTGAATGATTAATAGCTGCCACGTATACACCCAATTAGTAAAATTTCGGTATTGGGCTTTCAACGATTTCAAGGCCGAAACTTAGTTTTCCTGAATCGTGTTAATGTGTATTGAATGAATATGGCACCCGTTTTTGTCGGAAATATTTTTTTGTTTACAGGTATGGGGGGATGTATGCCCCGCAAACCTTGCACCGCCTCGCACTGCCATATTATTGATAATTTTATTTTTTTCTTGATATCATATGTTACTAAATCAAAACCCACCTCTAACCTAACCTAACCTAATCTGATTTAACCTAACTTAGACGACTAAACCAAACCCCCACCTCTAACCTAAACTAACCTAATCTAATTTAACCTAACTTAACCGTTTATGGCTGAAATAACGGTAGATTTTCGGTAGAACGTACATGTAACGCCATTATTATTTAATTGTACTATGGGAATTGGGGTTCAAAATACTCAGAATGAAGAAATCTACACGATGATGTAGGTAAGAATCCTAGGACTTTTGAAAGACCAAACTAATACCCACCCATTTTAGGGTGGGTATTATTAATGGGATACATTATCCAAGTAACTAGACAATACCTGGAACTGTCGCCGATAGGAATTCTCGCCGACGTTCCTATTTTTTTCGTCGGCGAGTGTTCCTATTTTATCCGTGTTTCTTAATTCAAGGATTAAATACCAGCAATAGCCTGAACAGTTAGGTTAGGTTAGGTTGGCCAGTTGACTATATGTCTAGGTTAGGCTAGTGATTGAGCGGGGGTGATTACCCCCCAGCTCAGCACCGAAATAATACCGACTTGACATATTACAGTAGATGGGCTAGGTTGAAATGAAAGCCTGCATTCTAGTGATTTTTATGTGCTTTAACCCCACAATTTCAGTGGTCGTGAACTTGCCTAGAATAACATCTCACTACCCCAGCTTCCATCATTGAACCATTCATTCATTAGTTTCGCTTTACTCACATACCATCTCTTAGAGTTGGAGTAGAGTGTACCTACTCTTCTCAGACATTCTTGCCCACCAATCACACATTCCTTTATCCTCTACATACTCTTTTAGGTAAATATGCACTTTCAACCAATACTCCCTTTTGACCAATACTCTTCTGACATAACTGGGGAGGCTACGCCCCCCAAGACCCCCTGCTAGTTAACTAAACTAAACCGGGCATTGATTACGTAACCTAACTCACTGTGGGGGGTGTCGCCCCCCCAGATCCCCATGTGATATTTTTTTCATTTCCGACAGCTTTTGTGTGGGTTAAAAATACTCCTTATAATAAGAACGAAACGTTCAGGATACTTAAAACCACCGATTGGTTGTGTTGTATTGTATTGGTCTAAACTGCACCTTATACCTTTATGTATTTCACTTTTCCACCTACAGTACATGCATTCCACGCACTAGTACACCGGTGTTCGAATGTCTCTTATCTTTGCCTCTCCATAGCATTGATGAGAGGAGGATGCAGTCAGTTCGTACACACGTTGTTTTGTACACTAGTAGATTCGTACACCTAAAAGTTTTTTCGTAGTCCATATAAAACTATAGTCGTTTCGTACACTCAGCTCAGAGTTTAACTTGATGACTAGAGTTACGAAACGACACACCAGGTATGTACGAAAAAACTCAAAATCAGTGTACGAAACAACTAACAAAACCTGGGTACGAAACAACTTGTGTACGAAACTCCCTGTATTGCTAGTCCTTTCCTCCCCTCAACACACACATCAAGGTTACCTAGTGTATCTGCCGTTCCAGCACTCATTTTACTTAATCTGCTTCTCTATCCATTCTTCATACATCTTGCGTACCCACCCTTCGTTCGTTCCAATCTCACTTTATGCCACCGCCATCCGTATCCTTCACTTGACTCATTCTCTCCATCTCATCCTTGTCTCCTATTCTCCTCCTCCACTTCCCGCATCTTCCTCTCACATATCATCTTCTCTATACACTTCTAGCACAAGACGCATTTCTTTTTTATTTGCACTTCACTCATTCCAGTAGACCTATAGGCCTTCGGCAGCATACCATTTATTGCACTCTTCACATTCCCCCTACAGCGTCCTGACCAACCATAAACAACTCAACATGAAATAAACAACTAATAACATAACTTTATATGGCTTGTATATTAGAAAAATCTTCATCATGCGACCCTACGAACAGTGTGCGAGTGCTCTTCAGCAACCTTAGCACTATGAGCACTATGAACAAAAATGGTGGAAAAACGAACTAATATGGCGGATGGATGTTCGCAAAGATCGTTTGAAAATACCTCTAAACGCGTTACGAACGTTCCAAGATCAATCTAAGTGCAAAGATGATCTAAGAGACGCGTTACGAACGTTCGAACATCCGGCCCCTGC
>JACEEZ010004214.1:597111-607111 GCA_016584305.1 Chionoecetes opilio | reverse complement strand
AACAAAAACTAGAGGATGAATATAAGGACTCTTTGGTGTTTGCAGAAGTCAATGGGCGTTCCAATAGTGTTTGTTTTCAAAATATGGCAGAATATATCATCAACAACAAATGGTATGAGTCAAGAAGAGAAGATAGTAGTGAAGAAGCTCATCGCATCATAAAAACAGCAGCAAAATTGATAATGGCTGAGATTCGACGATATGTGTATAGCACAGCTATTTATCCTTCACAGAAGGATATTCTTTCACAACGAATGGTGCCAGCAGGCTTGAAGTTGCTACTGGAGGTTCTAGTGAAAGATGAACTCAAGCAGCAAAGTATCGGTCAAGCCATTACGTATGTTGCAAGACCAAGATCCTTTATTCCTCCAATGTTAGTTGGTCTTGCTGTCGAAGCTGACCGTGCCTTCGGGTCACGGTGGTTGATCGATGAACTAAATCAACTTGGTTTTAGTGTAAGTTACAGGGAAGTAACGCGATTCAAGCAATCAGCAGTAATAGAGGAGGATGCTTCAACAATCCTTCATTCTATTCCTCGTGGTACTTGCACGCAGTTTGTGGGAGATAATGTGGACCACAACATCTGCACATTGGACGGCAAGAGGACATTTCATGGTATGGGAATACTGGCAGCGTCAACAAATAAGGATGGAATCCAAACTCAAACTCCCCCTATCAAGAGACATCCACTCACACAAAGTAAAGCCATCACTCAAAACAAAGGTGTCAAGATTGTTCCATATCTTGCCTCAAACGAATCTGCTTTCTCCAAGATTGTGTTGAAGTCTGTGAGTAAACTAGAAACATCCGAAGTTGTTAAATTTGGGCACAATATCGATCTTCTTTGGCAAACTTTTGTGTTTAGTTTTCGAATATAAAGACAAACTTCGTGAATTTTTTTGGTTTCAAAACAGTGTGGAATTCAGAAGCTTTCGCTTTCATCATCAATGACGTCATCAATAGGTATTAAAACTTTCCAAACCTTATTTGAAATCAATTATATCTAATGTATGTAAAGTTTCGTCTTAAAAAGCTAAAGAATTTAGGAGTTATAATGATTTTTCAACCTGGTTTTATTCTGAAATTTGTGTAAGTTAGGGCAATTTTGACAAAATACCCCGTTACTTAACTAGCTGCAAAACAATTTCCCCAAACGCACTTTGAGAGGATTTTGGATATGTTAATCTACATAAAATTGTGCTTCTTTTGATACCAAATTCATTAGAATAGTATTTTTTTCCGGGTTTAATCATTATAAGGCCTATTTTTACTAGACTAAAACCCTTAACAGTGTTTATACGGTGGACCATTTCCCTTTTCTCCATAATGGAAACTTCTTCGTCAAACAGTGCGAGCCCCACTGTCACCTCAGATAGTTACCAAAGGTGATGAGAGAAGGCTTCTGTCCCGGCGTCCCTAATGGCTTGGTTTGTGTGCGATGCTATATATAGTTCCTTGATGAGAGTGAGGTCTAGGCGAGGAGAAGCAGCTGCTAATGTGGCGGAGAACCATGCTCAAACGTAGTATCTCACAATGAAAACGCAGAAGTCTGTCAGTTTCTCCTGGAAATTGGCATTTCGACTGGGTCCACGAATAGACGAGTATTTGGGACGAAGCTGTTCGAACTGATCAAGGAATATCCTGATTTTCAAAGCATAAATGGCCCTTGCCATCCATCTTGCACGATGTAGCGCACCCAGTCTGCAGGGCTCATAGTGTTCCCCAAGGAATCCTCGCAGCCCTCAACACCAAATGCAAGTTACACTTCTCATAATTTACTGACTCACGTAAGTTGTCTACGTATTGTTGACTGATTTGTTTGATGTTTGATGGTTGAATAATTTCGTCGTATCGACGCAGCTGAGATGGATCTCCGCTGTAACCAGACAGCTCTCTTACAAACTACCCCTAGAGAGCTCTCTGCTAGTGCTTATAGTGTTGGCCGAAGCCAGCACCCCGGGAGGCGGGTTACAAACCCCCGGCTAACACCCGGTACCCATTCACTGCTGGGTGGACAGGGGCTCGGGTTTTAAGGAAACAGCCCAACTGTTTCCGCTCCGCCCGGGGATCGAACCCGGGACTTCTCGGCTGTGAATCGAGTGAGTGTGTGAATGTGTTTTCTCAGGGTTTTTTCCAAACTGGTAGGGAATCGAGTGGTCATGTAGTATATACACTTTACTTAAGTCATGTTCTCTGTCCATTGGTAAGATAGTGTTCAGGGGCCAGATGCTGAGAGCGAGCTAGGGCGCCCTATCCACTAGGGCGCCTGTGGTAAGGCGAAACGCCCTCCCACCGCCATGCTCAGTCGAGATTGCTGCCTTAGTGGCACCGCTAAAGGCGCTGAAACTAAGGCATGGTCAGACCCTGACTTAGTGAGCTACTGTTGGCCTTTGACAGACATTCATCTTCTGTTTATAAGGCAAATATAGCCTTGTTTCAGTTCCTACATCGTAACAATTGGTGTTTCCGTAATAATAGTGTTGCAAGGTGTGTATGAATTGATCGTGATAGATTAAACGCGGCACTATAGGGTGTTTTTATAAGCTTATATGCTGGCGATAAAAATGTTGTGTTGTGTGTTGGTTGGGCGGGCGGGCGGAGGGCGAAGCGACTAGACAAGTGTCACCAAGGGTGCTCCGCCCGCACTAAAATGTTAAACTATTATACGGTATTATCATATTACCAGATGATATTTAGGACAACTGAACTTACCATCATCTTCACGAGACATTAGTGCATATCATGACTGTATAAAAATTACAGTAAACTATACCTATAATAAGATAATGAGAGCAAATGAATCGTGTATAAACATTTATTTTTCTTTAAACCTTTTTTTATTCACTCTTCCTTACTCCTGTACTTTTGCTTGCATTAAATTTTCATTCACAGTCCCTCGGAATCACCACAGTTTTTCGATTATCTGGATTGGGGGCACGTCCCAATGCAAAAATATAAAAGTGGTCAAAACCTGTGATGAATGTTCATACTTGTGACAAACAGTTTTTCGGCGGGCCGCGGGGCGAGCGTTGCCTTATTGCAGAGGTGAGGGAGGGAGGGACTAAAATTCTTGTTTTGGTGTTGAAGTGTTCAAGCCTTGTGACTGGTCGAAGCTGCCTAAACAGCGCTCAGACAAGCAGCGTGATTGGCTAGTAGGATTCTGGGCCACACCCCACGCTTTGGGGCTTTAGAGGTGTATGGCGGGGCAAAAGCCCTTGAAATCTCGACTGTACTAGCCTTGAGCCAGTGCCTTAGCCGGCCTGTTACAAAAGCCCCTGAAGACCAGTAAAGCGCTCTTTTCGCCTTACCTCTATGGCACTTCTCAGCATCTTCCCCCTGGGCAAGCTTTAGGTGACTATCTCGTCAGATCAATAATCGGTTGGGTATTATTCCAGATGAACACCAAACTCACTTTGGTGGACGAAACTACTTTTTTCTGGTGTGTTTTTATGTGTTTTGAATGAATCTGCTAACCGTTTCTGTCGGAAATTTTTTTTTTTTTTTTTTTTTAGGTAGGTAGATAGTTTTTTTTTTTTTTTTAGTTAGGTAAAGGTTAGGTTAGGTTAGGTATAGGTATAGGTTAGGTTAGGTTAGGTATAGGTAAACATTAAGCTAGGTTTATGTTTTTTTTTTTTTTTGTCATTTTGCAAAAAAAAAAGAAAAAAAATTGCGGCAGAAACGGTTAGCAGATTCATTCAAAGCACAAAAACACACCAGAAAAAAAGTTTCGTCCACCAAAGTGAGTTCGGTGTTCATCCGAAAATTTACCCTCCAATTAAGCTTATCTGAATGACATTACAACAGCATATAGTACACTTACTGTATTTCATATCTGCAAAGTTTTCAGCGTGCGATCAGTTTTTTTTTATACTACACTGGCTTCCTAGCTGCTATGTACCGTCGGCTGATATGTACCGGCTGCTTTGTACCAATGCTTTGGCTACTATGTACCATTGCAGGGCTGCTATGTACCGACATGTATACCTAACCTAACCTTAACCACAAAGTATACCTAACCTAACCTAACCTTAACCACAAAGTATACCTAACCTAACCTAACCTTAACCACAAAGTATACCTAACCTGACCTAACCTAACCTAACCTCACCTAACCTTAACCTTAACCACAAAGTATACCTAACCTAACCATAGCAGCCGCTGATGGTCCACGTACATACATAGAGGCCTGGGGCCAGATGCTGAGAGCGAGCTAGGGCGCCCTATCCACTAGGGCGCCTGTAGTAAGGCGAAACGCCCTCCCACCGCTATGCTCAGTCGAGATTGCTGCCTTAGTGGTACCGCTAAAGGCGCTGAAACTAAGGCATGGTCAGACCCTGACTTAGTGAGCTACTGTTGGCCTTTGACAGACATTCATCTTCTGTTTATAAGGCAAATATAGCCTTGTTTCAGTTCCTACATCGTAACAATTGGTGTTTCCGTAATAATAGTGTTGCAAGGTGTGTATGAATTGATCGTGATAGATTAAACGCGGCACTATAGGGTGTTTTTATAAGCTTATTTTGCTGGCGTAAAAATGTTGTGTTGTGTGTTGGTTGGGCGGGGGCGGGGAGGGCGAAGCGACTAGACAAGTGTCACCAAGGGTGCTCCGCCCGCACAAAAATTTAAACTATTATACGGTATTATCATATTACCAGATGATATTTAGGACAACTGACATACCATCATCTTCACGAACATTAGTGCATATCATGACTGTATAAAAATTACAGTGAACTATCCTATAATAAGATAATGAGAGCAAAATGGATCGTGTATAAACATTTATTTTCTTTCACCTTTTTTTATTCAACTCTTCCTTACTCCTGTACTTTTGCTTGCTTTAAAATTTTTACTCACAGTCTCGGAATCACCACAGTTTTCCGATTATCAGGGTATGTGGCACGTCCCAATGCAAAAATATATAAGTGGTCAAAACCTGTGATAAATGTCATACTTGTGACAAACAGTTTTCGGGGGGCCGCGGGGCGAGCTTTTGCCTTATTGCAGGGGTTGAGGGAGGGAGGGACTAAATTCTTGTTTTGGTGTTTGAAGTGTTCAGCCTTGTGATTGGTCGAAGCTGCCTAAACAGCGCTCAGACAGGCAGCGTGATTGGCTAGTAGGATCTCGACCACACCCACGCATTGGGCTTTAGAGGTGTATGGGAGGGCAAAGCGCCTGAAATCTCGACTGTAGCCTACATTGCCTTGACCCCGGTGCCTTAGCCGGGCTGTTACAAAAGCGCCTGAAGACCGGTAAGCGTTTCTTTTCGCCTTACCTCTATGCACTTCTCAGCATCTCCCCCTGTTCCCTTACACTGCCTCTACAAAGTCAGTTTTTTTTTTAAACTTGTAAGTCCAAAGGCAAAGGCTAGGATTTTTAAATACGCCAGGTTAGGTTAGGTTTAGTTTATTTAGATTTTTCCCTAGATTAGGCCACTTTTTGTTGAGGAAAATAAATGCCTTTTTTTTTTTTTTTCCCCCCCCACCCAAAACCCCGTTTTCCCGACCACAGGCCCCCGAGTGAAGGGTAGAGGGGAAAATGTTAAGTAGTTTTAGTTCAGTTGTTGGTCGGGAGTCGGGCCTTTTTTTAACGGCACTCCTCGACGTGTTTCTTCTTGCTGTCTGGGTCCTTAATTAGTTTTCTTCTCTATTCTATCTTATTAGTTTTCTTTCTTTTTCTTTCTTCTTATTTTCCTGGTCATCCAAAAACTGTTGATTGTTTTTTTTGCTTCTTCTTTACATTCCCTCTCCAAACAAATACTCCCCCACTATATCCTCTTCCTCCTCTAGGTAAGGTTGTTGTAGCCTCACATTTTTCTTCTTTCATTACTGTAAAGGGTGGGCACCATAACACAAAATGTTTTAAGTCCTCCCTTTTCTGCCCCACGCAAATCACATGTTATTTCTTCTCCCCAGAACCTCCTTCTGTCGTTTAGTTGTAGGTTGTTTGTCCTGCACTTAAACAGTAGTTCTGAAGCTTGGTCATTACTGTATACTTCTTCTTGGCCTCCCTTCTCTTTTCTCCATTTTCTATATATTTCAAAATTGTTTTTTCATTCATTTATTTCATTCACCCTTCTCTTGTGTTCAACTCTCTCATTTTTTTTCCTTATACTCTCCTTTGTCTCACACCTCAAATCCTGGTTCATGACTCCAGTCTTTCTCAGATCCCTTTCATTACAGCTTGCATCCATTTATTTTGTCTTTTTTTCAATCATCTCCTCTCCTATCCTTTTCACTAGGTTCATTCCCGTCCCACTAATACATACCTCAATAAAAAGGTTTTGGGGTTATTGTGCAGTTTCTGTTAACTAAACCCAACATGGGCATTGCTTACGTACCTATCATCATTGGGGGGGTTTTCGTCCCCCCAGAATCCCCTTGTGTTATTTTTATTTCTGCCAGCTGTTGTAGGGGTTAGAAATACTCGCTTATGATGCGAAAAGAAAAATTCAGGATACTAAGACAACCGATCATGCATTTGTTAAAACTGCACATATACATGGGTACTAAAACTTCATTTGGTAAATTTCCAGTTTGACACCGAATTAATTTTGGTGGACGAACAATTTTTTTCTGGGAGTTTTCTATGCGAGGCAAAGGGATTCACACCAAGCGAGTGGCGTGGGGGGGCTGCTGTGGAAGGTGTGTGCAGCAGCAGCCCTGGTGGAGATGATGTCGCTGCGGTGCTTGCTGCCGCTGCACCCCTGGTGGCCACCGTCAGGCAGGTGGTCAAACAGCCGCCCATTGTGGAGGGATCCCAGCAGGTAAGTGCACACGTGTAGAGGGACTAGAAGTAACTATATATTGCCTCATATAATTTGCTGTGATAAAAGATATATTGCCTCATGTAAAATGCCTGTGATAAAAGATATATTGGGCCTCATGTAAAATGCCTGTGATAAAAGATATTTTCCTCATGTAATACACCTTGATAAAAGTAATGAAAATATGACGGGACAGGTGTTACTATTATCAGGTGAAGCGGTAACAGGTGTTACTATTATCTATTGCAGGTGAAGTGCAGTGCCGTTTCTAGCCTTTTGGGGGGCCCTTTTGCGAAATGCTGTTTGGGGACTATTTTGTAAAACTTGGTGGGGAATTTCTACCTCTAAAGGGGGTCCGGGGGCAGCCTTTAGTATGTAAATGCATAAATTTGGTGCATTTTTAGAGGATAAGAACTAGATTAAAAAATAATATAATAATGGCAGCTTGGGGGCCCCTTGGTTTTTTTGGGGCCTATGCAAGCGCACATAGTAAGAAAACAGCCCTGTGAAGTGCAGACATGTAGAGTGACTAGAAATCACAAAATATTTCCTCGTGTAATATGCCGGTGATAAAAGATATAATTTAATAAGGATTTTGTGTGTTTTTAAATGTGTGTGTTCATGGTCATTATTGTCTGTGCCGCAGATCCTGCCCCTGGAGGTGTGTGTGCTGCAGTGTTCTACGTGTATGCAGCGTGTCCCGGGTCTCAGCTGGGGGGGTGTTGAGTGGCACTGCTGTCCATGGTGAGTGGAGGGAATGCTCACACTCCCCCCCGGCACAGTTGGTGCTCCTAGCCATACTTAACGAATTTGTGCAATGAGTGCCCGCCTTACAGGAGAAGAAGATGTCAAAGAACTACAGGTCAGAATGTTTTCATGTGTTTTAACCCCTTCCGCCCAGATCTTTCCTTTGCTGTATAAAATTGTCTTGTCAGCCATAAAATAACGAAAACTAACTTAAAATACTAAATTAGCTAGTGGACCAAGGATACTAAACGGTCATATCTATAAAATATTGCTTATATTAATTAAAAATCGTCTAATGGTTTCCCAAATTACAGTGGAAATTTACGTTCTGGGTCTCAAAGGGTTAAATCAGTAAATCCTGTGTCCCCTGAACCATGACTGCCACAACCATCAACTGTGATCTTTGTGCCAAGTTTTCTACTTTTTTGCATTTTCCCTGTGCATGTTTACTGTTTTGTAGAAACTCTTTATTTTATGAGCTGTAAATGTAGCCAAGTATTTTCTGATGTTCCAAAGGTTTCTAGCCTTTAATGGGTAAAGGTCAATCTGTTGAATAATTATCAATGAAAAAAATTATTATGAATGATTATGTGTCAAATCAGCGATTGCACCGTGAGACTGAATCGAGGCCTATTATCTGCATAGTCCGTCAGCGCCAACTTCGGCTATATGATGAGCATGTGGCACGCTACCCTGAAACCGATCCTTCCCATCAGGTTATATCTACATCTTTTTTCATATATCTGTTTAACGTCAGATTTTCCCATAATGTCTTATGAGGTTAGATGGTCGATGATACGCTTTCAATTATATTACCGGCGTTCACCATTTAAATTTGTGGCATAAGAAGAATTACACAATAACAAAAAAGAAGGTATATTGTATCTGTAAGAAACAATCCAGCGTAGAGGAGGCCAAGAGGGCGCCCCGCCCACAAGGCTCGTGGTTAGGCAAGTTGATGTTTCCTGTTGAGAGTTGCTTGGTATGGGAAAGGAGCCTGCATGGGGACTCACGTGTTGTGACCCTCGAGAGCGGCGTCGTAGGGTGGGCGAGGCAACGCGTCCCCCGGCGTATGCCCCCAATGATTGATTGATTGATTGCTAGGTAGTAGGCTATGCATATTATTATTATTATATTATTTTATCATATCATTTCTATTATTATTTTGTCATATAATTCATATTATATTAATTATTATTATATATTAATATTGTATTCAAAATCAAAATGATAATAAACTTAAAATGAGTGGTTTTATTATTATTGACATACATTGTTACATATAGTCTATATAAAATAACAATTGTATACAGCACTTCACTTTGTAAATACCTACACCATCTCAAAAGACAATGGCATTGGCCTAAGATTACAACTCATTATGGGCCCCATGTGAGATGGGGGCCCCATGAGACATGGGGTCCATAAAGCTGCCCACATAAGACATGCATCCCAATATGTGGTGCTGGCTGGGTATAGGCCGAAACGTTGCACATATGAATGATGCAGTATTATATTTTGTTAAAGGGCTTTGTAAAGAGTTAATATACAAAATAAAATTATAATCTTACACATTTTGAAATCTGTAAGGTTTTCACTTTTCTTAAGCATATATTAACTATTATGTCCAAATTAGCCCTTTAGCAATAATAATGCATCATTAATATGTGCAATAACCACCTTAATATAATGCCATGCCCACACAATACCCATATGAATCCAACCTATATCTCATGTCTAACCCAAAATTTTGGATTTTTTCTTCAAAATTTTTGATTTTTTTTCTTTTAAATTTTTTTCTTTTAAATTCTTTTTTCTTCAAAATTGTTGTTGTTCTTCAAAAAATTTGTTTTTTCTTTCAAAATTTGGATTATTTTCTCAATTTTGATTTTTTTTGGATTGATTATAATTATATATATATAATCAATCTAAAAATAATTAAAAATTGAGAAAAAACATTCACAATTTTGAAAAAAAATCCAAAATGTTGAAGAAGAAAAACATTTTGAAGAGAAAAAAATTGAAGAAAAAAAAAATTTTGAAGAAAAAAAATTCAAAATTTTGAAGAACAAAAATCCTAAATTTTGGGCTAGACATGAGATATAGGTTGGATTCATATGGGTATTGTGTAGGCATATAAATCAAATCAATCATGTCTAGCCCACCTGGGACCCACATAGTTCCCATAAGCCCACATAGGCCCCATGTTAAGCCCACCTGGGACCCACATAGTTCCCATAAGCCCACCTGGGACCCACATAGTTCCCATAAGCCCACCTGGGACCCACGTAGTTCCCATAAGCCCACCTGGGACCCACGTAGTTCCCATAAGCCCACCTGGGACCCACGTAGTTCCCATAAGCCCACCTGGGACCCACGTAGTTCCCATAAGCCCACCTGGGACCCCGTAGTTCCCATAAGCCCACCTGGGACCCACGTAGTTCCCATAAGCCCACCTGGGACCCACGTAGTTCCAAGCATAAGCCA